>JAPSES010000102.1:3802652-3822405 GCA_029822895.1 Maxillicosta whitleyi
CCCCCTCCCGTAGTCCCCCCTTGCCCCCCTTTGTTTTCATTTACAGTGAGCACCTTTCTCCATCTCTTTGCCCCTTTGTCCTCTCTCCTTATTACTGGACCATTTTGTCAGGCATGTGGTGATGCTCTTATCCTTTTAATGCTTACTTTAATGTGTTACTTAATTCCTTTTCCAAATCACAAAGAAAGATGATGGCAGATAAAATTGGGGTGCAGCGGGGTTTGAAAATTATGTGGGTTTTTTTTTAAGACTTATGAGTGTTTTTCCGCATTTCCATTTCCATTTCCATTAGCCTGTATTTGGGCTGAAATCCATTTAGAATTTGACAGTTTTCAGGCCAAAAAAGATTAAACTATCTAGTTTTTGCTCGAAAGATTTTATTTGTGCCTTGAAGATGATGTGTCACTAACCTCTATTTTAACTTTGAACATTGACAATGATGGTGACAGGGAGAAAAAAAGGAAAACAAGGGCAGACATATCTAGAAACGTGGAATCTAATTAAAGTGTGAACTATATCAAATTTTTCATCAAAGGCCTGAATTAGTTCTCAGCAAGCTGATGTGCTCATTTATCCCAAGTGGCTATCAGACAGAGAGATGAGGGCAGCTGGAGCAATACTTGAAACATAAACTATATTTATTGCATACATATCTATGCTTTTACGGCATCTCTGGAGAGGAAATGCTAAAGAAATGCATGTGTTTCCAGTACATAATGTGTAAGGTTTTAAGGTATAATGAGTGTGGACATCTTAACACCAATATGTCTTAGTTGAACATGTCATTCTAAACCCATTGACATTAATCTGCTATTAATAGCCTCCACTCTTCTGGGAAGCTTTCCACCAGATTCTTAAAACTTGTCTTGTGTTAATGAGGTTGGGGAATGTCAGGTGATAAGGCCTGGGTTGAAGTAAGCGCTCCAGTTTATCACAAAGGTGTTGCAAAAGGCCAAGGTGACGCATCCATGCTAATAGGATTCTGGTTTGAAATACATAACTTTTGCTGCATGTGCACGGAGTGTCCAGACCACTCCTGTATTTTACAACCCCTTAAAGTGAGAAAACATCAACATGGATGCATACAGTCACAGCCTGACGGGGTCTTTTGAACAACCGTCAATCTTTCCTTGATCCCTTATGACCCTGTGATACGACTCTTTCTGGAACAAGTCATGAGTCCTGACTGCCAGCTGTTACTACGAGGGATGTCATCATACCAAAAATTCGGGAATCTGTACAGATATTACTAAAAGTACACAATTCTCAATACCACGGTGAAAAAAAAAAATCATAAGAACCCATAAACTTTAATGAGAAATACTCTAAGTATTTGCATGAAAATGAATAATGCTATGGCCTCTAACTCTCATCTGTCAGTTTCCTGTTTTTGAATGCACGGCTGTGATTGGCTGAGTGGGATCACATGGTATGGCTCTACATCAGGGTTTTAGCTAGCGCAATTTAGCGTATCGGCCCCCAACGCTAAAATTTTTACCCGATACGCTAAATTTTCTCCTGATTCGCTAAATTACAGGACTGTGAATCAGAATTTTAACTGTAATTGTTTTCCCAGATCAAACGCAGGGTCCGACATTAACAGTTGCCCGAAGCACCTCCTCTGAATTATCTATATTTTCTCTCGTGTGTATGTCCTTGGAGGATGCATTTATAGGTTGAGTGAATGAGTGTGCTACCATTGGCTCCCTCTGTGCTTGTTGTCAACATTTCATTGGGCGGTGGCCTGAAGGGGCCAGGCTGTAAAAACTGTGTCGGATCATCGGACGATGCCAGTGTCGAGTCCTGATCAAATCTAATGTAGAACCGAACACATCTGGGTACCTGTCTCAAAGGTTCTCAGCTCGGTTTCTGGTTTTGCCTCCCTTTGTTTTAATTCCACAGTGGCAGTGTTTACACAGGGGCTTACGCGTGTCAATAACCACGTCGTGGTCGTCCACCTGAAATACTTCCACACACAACTTTTGGTCCTTTTTTGTCCATTAGACGAGGCAGAGCTTTAGCTGCAGCTGTTGACATTCTGTCATGAGCTGCTGTAGCTGTTGCATTTGTACTGTCAGCACGTACCACCCACATCAATTCTGGAACAGTAGTAGCCTACTGATGGGACTGATTCTTTAAAAAATGAGTATCAACAGGATTTTTTTCAGTAAGTATGGAACGGTATGGTGTGTATTGGTTCTCATGACGTTCCTAGTTACTACACCATGTACACTGATTTAACTTACAGTGTGTTCTGTTACTGTTGTGTCTGCTAGCTGCTGGTGTAGTTAAATTCATTTTAATTGTAATACTATTTATGAGTCTGGCTCGGTGGAAGTACTCCACTGGAATAAGGATACATTTTTCAAGCAGTGGTAGGATTATTATTGTTCTTCCTTCAGTGATCTGTGCATTGCTACTTTAAAAGTTAATTTCCAAGATTCAACAACACTCTGAAAATGGTACATTTTGGCCATGACATGGATCTTTTTATGCCATGTTGTCTTGATGGTATTTGGCTGCTGTAAGTTCGCAACATCGTTAAACAAAACCTCTTTTCTGACAATAATTTCCAAGTGTATTGTCACAGCATGTGTTAGACAAACCATGTGATCTTTTATCATCATTTGAGAGCGATGGTGAAAAATGTCGGACTAAGGATGTAACGATTACTGGTATAACAATAACTGCAGAAAAATTCCGATGGTAAGTATTAACGTTTGAAGTCTAATTATCATGACAATCGTGTTCAGTTACCGCACTTTGAAAACTCACGGTGATACTGCTCATTTCCTGGAGAAGCGGCGTTTGGTCTCTGAAAACATGGTGGAAAGCACCTGCAGGGCAGAGCTCCGAAGGTTCAAGGATAGCTGGCTCTGGCATGGACCCAAGCACACATGGGCATGGACCCGGTCTGTCCGAGCGACTGCATGCACGGACCCTAACCCTAACCTTAACCCTAACCCCAGGGACCCACTCTGAACTAGTGTTAACCCCCACCCCACACACGCTGCTTCAGATCCTCACCCAACAGAGAAATCACCTCAATATAGATCCAAATGGGGCCCAAACGAGTGAGCTTCAACTTTACAAAGACACATGATCTGTGGAAAAACCAAAGGACAGGAGGTTTCATGAACGGAAGGACATTCAACAGTAAATCCAGTGACCGACGCCCAGAGGAACTGGACCGTATGCCACTGTCTGTCACTCACCAGGACTGAACCACTGACCAGTCTGGATCACATCACCCCAACCAACATGCTTTAAAATCCTCATTATTTCACATATTTGCATTTGATTATTAAACAGTTCAGGAAAATATGACTGTTTCACTGTCTGTTTGTGTGTATAATGGTGTATATGTGACTAGTTCCACTACGACCTGTTTAACTACTTATTTTCCCACTGGAAAAAACACTCAGAAATCAATAGAAGTGATAAGGAATTGGACTGGTAAGCCGAATCAATAATCACACTGATGTTGATAAAACCCTATCAGTTCCCACCCCTAGTGTGGATATGTCCATAAGGTGCCATCCTTAATGCACATTTTTATGTTTGATGTTCACATGTTATTATTCTAATGTTTCTGCCATAGTGATTGTGTAGCTCTGTGGTTAACGCCACTGACTTTGGTGCTGAAGGTAGCCGGTTCGAGACCCAGGTGATCCCTTGGGAAAGGTTCTTTACGCTACACATCCCAACAGTTAGGAAGGGCATCGAGCGTAAAAACCTCAAATAAACATGTGAAGGTGATTCGCTGTGGCAACCCTGAAAAGGAAAAAGCTGATAAAAATCATCGTCATTCTAATGTTTCTACCAACAGAAAGTGCATGTTATTCCATTTAGTTTTCACAAAAAACACAACTGGGTTAAATCATTTCAGTGTGTGTAGAAATAGTTTTTGAACATTTTGAGCACATTTCAATAATGCCATGATAATAATGATCATTTTGGTCACAATAAAAGTGATATGAAATGCATCCCAATACCCGCCATATCTCCAGCCCTGGCCCAGCGCAAACAACGACTACATGTGTGAGACTACATCCAAACTGGAGCCTCCTCTTCATCACCTCTAAACGTGGCTTTGTTGAACACATTTTTCTGATTCATTTATGGCATTCAATACAATAGTGTGATATGTTCTATAATTATCGTTTTTTTTTTTTTTATTATATTATTAAAAACAGACTGTTGTTATGTTACAGATTTCCAACAGCAGAATCTATCCTTTTTGTGTGGAAGCAACAAATACTTTTTAATTGATTTCTTTAGTAAGTAGCCATGTAATGAGCAGAACAGTCATTATTAACGAATAAACTCCTTTTTGGGTGATTTAATTCCTTCATCACCTTGTCAGGGTTTATTTGGCTCACTGTACATTATCCCTTACATGTTGCGTCAGGTTTTTTCTTCACTGGACTGGGAACATCTTACCAACAAACATGAACGCTGCAGCAGCTGGACACAGTTCTTGGAAATAGTGTACATTGAGGTAATTTTCACCAGCTTTGTGTCCTTAGATTGATTCCTTTAAATAGTTCCAGTTTGCCAGTAGTAATCAGCACAGCAGATTTTATTGTTAAAGTAACCTTGCTTGCTCACCCAACCTCTAAATGTGCTAGCACAAAGTGTGCGTGTCGTAGTGTAAAGGGCAAGTGATTGCAGTTTCCTGTGCCTGCATGTGGTGAAGTGATGTGTGGGGGTGTGGGTGTGTGGGTGGGAGTGTATGTGCAGCTTCATTGCGTGTGTGACCAGGCCTGTCCCCTGATGCGTCCCCTACCTAAGCCTGATGCTCCATTGATTTGTATGGAAATAGTGGCTGTTCACCCAGCAGGCCGCCCGCCCTCTTTCTCTCATCAGTGCCCAGCTGTGGGACTCTCACCGCGTCCTTTATTTGATTGTGTGTGTGGATGTGTGTGTCACAGATACAGAGTGAGCATACAGTACTGGGGTGAAATGATTAGAGCTGAAGGTGTGTGTAGCTCATGAGCTCATCAAATGTTTGTGCCTGTGTGTAAGTTGAGGACATATGTAAAGGTGGATTAACACTGATTTGTGCCTCGACGCTGGCTCCAGTCGAGTCCCAATTAAAAACTTCTCTTTAAAAACACTAAACTACTTTTCCCCTGGAGTCAATATGGATTCATTTGCTCTGTTTTGACCCTCTTAAGTGCTCCAGTGGTGGGGGGGTTGTGAATTACTGCTTCATTAATAAAATTTTCGTGCAAAAACAAGAATATTGTAAAAAAAAAAAAAAAAAAAAATACATCAGCATTTTCTAAATTGACTTACAATTAGGGATGTCCGATATTGGCTTTTTTGCCGATATCCGATATTGTCCAACTCTCAATTTCCGATTCTGATATCAGCCGATACCGATGTCGATATGTGGGCTCTTTTTTCTGCTAATTTTGGTAACATCACATATCTCCTGTTGTGGAATTAACACAACATGCTTAATATTATTGTGATGTTCCACTGGATGCATTCTTGAACGCAACAAGGTTTTCCAAATGTTAACATTGTTTGTGCAAAAGAAGAAAAACACTTCAATTTAATTTAGGGAAAAAGTGCCATGTTTGTTTGTTTTTTTTAATTGACTTAAACAACAGTTTGGATTACACTTTCCCTGAGATAATTTTGACAATGCCCACAACAAATAGGGCACATTTGACTTCTTCACAAATGATAAAACATTGTACCTGAACAAATATGTGCAACATAGCAGCATCTAAAGTCAACTAAAATAACAGGCATAGTGTCTGACAGGCTGCTCTTTTGTCTGTGTCTGTATTTGGGTGTAACGCAAGCATTATTTTATTGGTTTTGAGGCAAAATATCCGATAACGATATTAACCGATATTACGTTTTTAGGCTAATATCAGGCTGATAATATCTGTGGGCCGATAATATTGGACATCTCTACTTACATTAGTTAATATTCCTATTAATTGTGATTTATGTGGTCCATGTAGCTGGTGATTGACCAGTTTCCAAGTGAGTGTGTTGTCCGTTGTAAATAATTAAAACACTAGTTTTGGTCATAACTTGCTTAAATATGATCACTTATACGCTCCAAACAACCAAGATGGCCACCTCTCTTTTGTCCTCAGTGTGAAGGGGTTCAATTAGCAACAAGTGGCAGGGATTCTAAGGTCGAACAAGCACGGACAGGCACGGGTCTGGATAACAGAGGTGTCCGTGCTCATTTTCACCTCTTTTACAGTCCGCTGCTTTGACATGCAGCCTGTAAATGGCCTGGCTGGAACATTATTTATTGCTTTGTAGTCACTTTATGTCACACAAGATGCATCGCAGGCATGAGAGAATGGTGCGGAGGCTTCTCCTGATCCGAGGGGAATCTTCCACTCCCGACTCGCCGGGACGTTCATATACAAACCATGACAAAATGAAAAAGAGAAAATCATTTACTGACATTGTGAAAAGAATTAGGCTTTTGCCAAGTACACGAATATGTCAGAGGTAAAAGCTGTGGATGGCCCCCTCCCTCCCTCTCCCTCTCCCTCTCTCTTTCTCTCGTTCTCTCTCACATGCACAGACACGACCGGACTTGCCCTGACAGAATCCATGGGGTAAAATATAATAACCACAAGCACCATTCAACATCCTCCATCAACACCATCCATCCTTTTGTTTACCACCTATTTTTTCACTCGTCCTCCTCTTCCTCCCGCACAACATGAGTCAGTGCTGCCCTTTTCCCTTCTTCATATCCTCTTCTACCTCTCTGTCTCCTACCCTGTCTAAGCCCTACTTTCCACCCGTCCTTCCTTCTCCTCTCTCATCTGTCTACCTTCTCTTCGAGCTGCCTCCTTTCTTCCTGCGTCCTCCGTTTCACTGTCTCGCTCCATGTTCCATTAATGTCACGACCCTATTCTGTTCACGTGCTCATCACTAAATGACAAACCAGAGACAGCTTCCGCCTCTTAAAGGCCAGAGTGAGACTGTGCAAATCTATCTCTCTCTCAGCCTTTTTACCACTCATACAATATGTTTTTTTTTTCCAATCACCCTGGGCTTTGCTCTGTCTAAAACTACACGTAATGGCACTATTCACTCTGAATAAAGACCGCACAGAAAGAAAAGGTCTAGTTATTCAGTGTTACTTCATTTACTGTGTTAGAACATGGGCCGACTGAGTGTTTTACTTCTTTGTTGCTGCGATGGAGTAGCAGCCATTTAATTTTGAAATATGTACACATGTAAATGAAAGCTACCAAATCTCAAATCTCAGTATACACCTTTTATTTACAAACCAGCATGTACCCGTCTGTTGAGGCTTCCATCAATATTTATAAGATAAACCTGTAGTCTACATCATAGCAAGTATCATCAAACAGACGCAGGTTATATGAAGATAGGGTGTTTTAAGATGGTAGCGGTAGGAATTGAATTTTGGTTTGTTTGTCAGTCTCATGATGGCCATATCTTTTTTATCTTCCATCCTCTCTCCACTGCACAAAGGCACACAAACCCAACTTTAATCTTCTTTGTGAAGAATATTATATGCTTTTTCCAAAATAACATAAGCCAGCACATTTTCTTCCAGTGAACCATCTGAAGAAACGTCTAGGAAAATACAGTATTTGCAGAAGCTCAAAATAAAATGATCAAATATGGTGTCCTACCTACACACCCCACAGTAGGTAATCAGAAGAAAAATGTTTCTCATTTAATGCGGTTGTTGTTTCAAGCTATTTACCTCATGCAAGCCTTTGAAGATGTGCACCTCCTGTATAAAGTGTTTGGGACTAGATTTGGTTTACTGCTGCGCTTTGTGCTAAAGCAACAGTTTGATCTGAGTAACTACCCCTGCATTTATTAAACTGCACTGGCTGAGTGGGCTGCAGCGCTCAAAGTGATCTCAAATCACTTGGACTCTTGAAAGCCTTGGTGAGAAAGCACAGGAATAAAAAAAAAAAAAACTTTTGATCGATTCTAATATAAAGGATAATTAGCTCCTGCTGGTGGCATTATAGCGCATGAGGCCGTCATGACATCACTACAAAGTGATCTGTCCTTCAAAATCTGTCTCCCGGCTGAGACTCGGCAGCACAATTCAGACCGTGCAACTACAAACAGCCATCATTTATGGCTGTGTGTGATGACATCAGAAAGAGATTCGCGTTATGGCTCAATTTTATGCACTCGTTTTTCCGCGAAGGGTGCGCAACAGGATGAGGTACAAGACAAATATGACTATGTGCAGTTTGTGTGTGGCTGTGCGTGGAACTAAAGCATAAATTGAAGCGCCGTAAATTTGGTTTATTGTGGTGTGTCGGTGTATGTTTGTGTAAGCGTGAGTGGACGAGGCTTTTACAACCCAGCGACGCCAAAAAATGCTCCCAGGGGACAGATAACCCTAAAAATGCAGTCTCCTGTGAGTCCTTTATCCTGCACTATATTAGAAAAGTGTCTGTCTTTAGGGTAGAGTGTATAGGTTAAGGGTGAGAATAGTCGTCACCGGTAAATTAAAACATGCCCTGAATGTGCACTTATTGCGCTTCAACAGAAACATGTGAAATTTAAGCTCCCATCTGGAACGGCGCTAAAAAACTTTCCTTTCACCATGCCGTTTGGTGTGTGTGTGTGTGTGGTATTAACTGTCTGCCATGTAAGTTCAATACCGGAATCAGAGTGATATTGGATATTGGGCTGTGGATGGACTGTAACACATTACACCACTTTACCGTCATGGACGGCTGAGTGCTTATAGCAAACATCACTTACTGCACACACTCAAACACACACTCACAGGCTGGTACTAGATAACATCCATTTAACACTCATGCCTTTTATGATATTTAGAGCTTGAAAGTAAATGACAAAAGAGGAGGACGTTTAAGAAAATGTCTTCTGAGACATTTAGGAAAGGGAAGTGCATAGCGCGCATTAAGCATGTTCTTGCCTTTATGTGAGCATGCATAAAGCTCTTTTATATCATTTTAGATAATTTCTCGCTCGTACAGGCTCCAGCAAAAGCATATTTCTCCCCTTTTATCAGCTTTTTTTAATCGCTCCATCCTCTTAAGCATTCTCCTTTCCTCCCAAGTACTGTCTTTTTCAGAGGCTTTCTCCATTTTGTCAATCTTCCAATTTTGTCAACTTTCATTCACAGTCCTCACACACACTCTCTTTCTCTTTCCGTCTATCATCAGTCCGGTCCTTTCTCAGCATTTACGTCCTCTTACATTTTTTTTCACTGTAGAGACAATACGGCAGAGGTGCAAGCACACTATCTTCAATCACTCTTGACCTTTCAGAGCTCACAATAGAATCTTTGTGATGTTTTTATGTGTTTTAATGTATTTCAGCAGTTAATGCTGCCTGGGGAAGAATATTGCTGATTGAATTGTAATGTTTAAAATTGGATCTGTTCTCTGTTTGCCTTCTTATCCTGCTTCTCAGGCTTCCATCCGTCTCTAGAGATTTCTATCTGCTTTTTGTTCGGTTTCTACCATCTTAATCTCTTTTTTTCCTTTCATTATTGCATTTTTTACTCTCCTTGGCATCTCCATTCATCTTCCTATAGTTGTCTGTTACGGTACCTGGTTCCACTTTGGATCTGGTTCTACTCTGACAAATTAAGTAAAGACCGGCAAATGATTTTAACATGGAATATTTTATTTGTCTGGTTGAAATGGCGAACACAGCAGGTGGCAGATTATATCCTCAGCCGATAACAGATATTAAATCTGTATGGAACTCACACTTGTCTTAATGCAGAGATTAATCATTTCATGCTTTTTAGAACATAGGTCTTATTTTTTTCTTACAAAACTTCTGTTTTACATATTTTTCATAGTGCAGTATTTCTTTGAAGACTGTTTTTACCCCTATTGTCCAATATTATTAAGGTAAATTCTAACAACTGCTTAGAGTCAACCAATAAAGACACAAACAGGCACCAGTGACAAAAAAAAAACATCTGTTGTCAATAATTGGTGTAAAACACAGTTCTTTATCTTTTCATGGTCATCAGATATGACCATATTTGGACGTTCAGAGGCTCTGTAGTTACCATGGAAACACCATCATCTTCTACAACACTGATTCACCAGTAAAACCCATGGAGTTGGATCAGTGACAGTGGATGGAAACACTGGATTTATATTCAGTAAATAATAGATTTTGTTTTAAAAGTAATTTTTGCAACCGTTTTCTCTGTATTTGATTGAATAACCCTTAGTTTTAATCAAAGTTTTTACAAACATCTGCATGATCAGTGAATTAAATACAGGAAAATACCAGGTTTTCACTAAAAACAAATGAAAAGCACAGAAGATAATATTACAATGAATGGTAATAAATCACTTGAGAAAGGTTAAATACAAAAAAAAATAATAATAATTTGGGGACTATCACAAAAGTAGCACTGGGTCTTTATGGGTTAAGTACCTTGAAGAACAAAACTTTCCTCCTGTATTAATGCACTTGATAAGAACTATGAGATACAAAATCATTCAATTTGGAAACTAATCCTAGAGATAACAGGCCAGTTACTTGGTGAATACATTTTGCTCTATGGCCACTTGACCAAAGATTGTTTATCTCTGTACACCGTTGTACTCGCTTGATTCATTGTGATGAAATTGTGGCTACGTAGGTGTATATAATAAGACCGTCAAAATGGTAAGCCTTTGCTCAAATGTTGTATCGTATGTTATCAAAAATGACATTCGGTAAAGAAAATAGTGTGTGGTCTAGTTTGATAATACCTTTCATGCAATTTCCTACTAATCATCTCATCTCATATATCCTCATCTTGTGGATTTACTCCCTTTCACACTATACTCTCTTCTCCTGTCTCTTTATTTTTTCTTTTATCCGCATCTTTTATTCTTCTTCCACTGTCTCCTTGTTTTGATAGGCAATGCACTGACCTTCTTTCAGTGCCTGGATCTATTGTTGAATTTTTTTTCCCCTCCATCTCTCCCTGACCCTTTCTCTCTATCTCTTTCTTTCCATCATATCTGAAGCAAGAACAAAAATGGGGCAGACACTGCATACGTTTATGTTACTGGCACACACATTAAGTACACACAGGAAGAGCCAGACATGGGAAGCATAGCCACAAGGGAGAGAGCGAGAGAGAGCGAGAGAGAGAGATGTGAGATGTGTGAGAAAGAGGAGAAAAAGTGGGGAATAGGTGACACAAAAATGCTGTTGTGTTTATTCATATCGTAAACACCACCTCATCTGGCTGTAGCTCCACTCCCACGGTGACACCCATCGTGAATCATAATACGCGCTTGTCTTTTTTCCAGCAGCCACCACACAATCACGTCATGTACATACAAAGACACACAAACACACATGGTCAGGAGGGTTCGCAAACCTGTAGGAAGGCACAGTGACAGAGACGCAAGAGCAAACACACACACACAAAATGACTCACAAAGACACGCACATGTGTGTCACTCTTGTCTCACATTGTGTTTGCTTACAGGCTTTGTTCCATCCATCACACCATGACAGCCAGTCGCTGTGGATTAGAGCCATGTCAACCACGACAGAGAAATCAATACTGAAATATATAAATAAGAACACAATTAAACCAATTGAGTGGAGGCGAGGCAACAAGTGGTACCGAAGTGACACTTTCTGCCAGCAGAGGGTGCTGATGAGCTTCCCAGCCTGAGTGGAAGGCAAGGGGAGGGTGGTCTGAGGTTTTCCTTTGTTAGTTCTCCATCATTCTCTCCATTCCTTCAACTACAATGTGGGTACGATTGTAGAGAAATATGCTTGTATGTGTGCTGGCACGGTATGAGCTTGATAATGACCTCACCCTCGCAAATTATTTTCATCTGAACTTGAAAAACAGCAGAGGAACGTATGCTGAAAACACAATCGTCTTTCTCACCATCGATCATTACACACAACTCAAATGCACAGTTGGCCCCTGGAGCCCCCGGCAGCATCATTCAGAGTCCTGTCTGATCGTGAATAAAAATGATTCATGCGTTTTGGGGTTGGTGAAAAGCGAAGTGCTCGGCCTTGAAACTTGGAGAAGCTGTTGAGTGTTTGAAACAAAAAAAAAAAAGCAAAAAAAGAAAAGGAAAGCCATGGATCGAGTGCAAGACAGGCACAGAGCGAGGAAATAAACTGAGAAATACACAAATGAATGCAGGAAACTAAAAATAGAAGAAGAGAGTCGTGAAGAGGGAACTAGAGTGGCCCGAAAAGGAGAGAAAAGAAAAGGAAAAAGAGAGAAAATGCCGCCAGCTGCTCCTGATTCTTTGGCGGAGAAGTTGAGTGGCATTTTTATGAAGAAAAGGCACGCAAGCCAGGACACCGAACTGCACCCACTTCATGACAGTCTGGTGAACACGCACTTAGGAGTAAAAGAGGCCTGCACTACTGCATACTCTACAAGTGCCTTGTGCATGTGTGGAAGCCATGATGTGTCTGTGCAACTTGGAGCAGGAATGCACTAAAAAATGCTAATGCAAACCTCATCTCCATAACCTGCATTATTGTGCGTGTGTATTTGTGGCATTTCCAGGCTTCATGTTTATGGCTCTTAACAAGTCACTTTCATGTCAAATCTCAAATGGATGCACACACATACTCAAAATGTAACACCCCAGCGTGGTGTTGCTAATAGCACTAATTAATGGGCTAAATTCTGCTAATTGAACTCGCTTATGCTGAACCTCTCTCTTCTCTCTACTCCTCCACTTCTCTTTCATTCTCTCTGGACTTAAAGTCCATGCTGTTAGCCTTAATTTAAATTTGCATGGTGATTACATTACTGTTCCATAGACTAATGCAATCTCTGTTCTTTCATCATTACTGTAAATAATTTCCCAACCTTAATACCACATTTGCTTTCTTTCCAGGCCTCTCTCATTTTCAGAATTTTCCTTCTCCTTTATGGCTTGTATAACCCCTTCAAATATACATACAAACATACACCTGCTTGTGTTTGAAGCCTCGAGGAGTAGAGCTGTGGAAAAAGCAGTGTTCAGTTGAGTGAGCAGAGTGTGGAGAAGAGGACGAGATCTGGGAGGGACATGGGGAGGGACAGCCATTAGCCACGCCAGCTGTTTCTCTTGCATATTAATAAACGGGTAAACACACACATATGCACACACGCTGGCAAACATGCAAACTCATACTGGGAGGACAAAACCAACCGAGACCAGACGAAATCTGACGTACTGTACTCCACATTAAATATCAAAGTCATGCACGAGATTTACGATGGAGACGCATGCCACTGAATCGTGACAGATTAATGAGAACATGGGCACATGCATGCTACAAAAGGCAGGAGCACAAACCAGAAATGAACAACAGAGATAAAAACACAGGCACAGATTTATAACGGATATGTGTCCATGTTCATAAGAAGAGTACTCACATGCAAGAACACACATGCTCCCAAACAGCCTATAAAGACTAGCATAGAAATCATGTGCATGAAAAGCAGATGCTTGGAATTTTCAATGTTGAGACAAGTTATGCAGATACATACTGTAATGGATAGAGCAGAAACTAACACAAACAAACTATCAAGACAAGCATAGAAATCAGACTTATCTATCTATCTATAGATACACACACACACACACACACACACACACATATATATTTATACACACACACATAAATATAAATATATACACATACACACATACATACATACATACATTCAAGCCATGGAAAACACTCACATAGGCGACGCATGCTGTGCAGATACATATCAGATGTGGATGCACACATGCACACAACACAGGAGTCTCTAAAAGAAGGAAGAAGCCAAGCAGTGCAGTGTGATGGGTAGAGAGAGGAAGAAAAACAATGAGAGGAGGGGAGAGAGGGCAGAGGGTGGCGATGATTGTGGCTGTGGCTCAAAGAATTCCCAGAGTGAGCATTATGTATTGAAAGGGGGATAAAGTGCAGAATTGCCTCTTCCTTTTTTCTCTCTCTGTTATGTTTCTGCCACAATGAACAAACACCACCACATCCCAGAAACCTTGAAACAAAAATGTCAGGATTCTCCACTACACTACATGGAAGAAACACAAATGTTGGGTTAAATGTTCATTCAACCTGATTAAAGCACCGCTCATATGGATAGGATCGGTAATGTTACACTGCAAGGCAGTAACATTTGCACATTTCTAGCAGTAATGTCAAATATTATCTGTGGCAGTCTCGAAGGTGCTTGCTGATGTGTTTAAAACTATAAAGATTTCAGCCCAGTAATTTTCCAGATGCTCTTTTTGCTAAACTTTGTTGGACTGACACCCTGCTGCGTTCAGGGATCCATATGTAAAATTTACAGCATTCCAACTGGTTTATTTATAAGCCACTTTTATGTGTAATCGTGGGGTTCGTCAGCATTTTTATGCAGATTTGTATGTGTTGTTTGTGCATAAATTATTTGTGGTATTTGTATAGAGGCTCCTCTAGGGATCAGCAAACATGGTTATGCTATATGACACTGTTAAATGCTGTATATACAGTGCAGTGTCAGCCTATAAACTGCAGTACAGAAAACCACATAGATATCTGAGGTACACTTGGCTTTTGATAGCTTAGTTTAATCATTTATTTAACAGTAGAATCACAAACTGTACATATGACATGGGCTGTCATTTTTTTAATTGTTTAATTAAACTAATAAATAATATAATGTTATAATTAAAAGCTCTATATTAGTTGTAGTCTATAAATGACATGTCTTAACATTAATATATATGTTGTACTACAAGCTAAGGGCTGGAAAAAGAAAAAGTCATGGGCTCTGTAGGAAGTCTCCCACATGTATTTTCTCCTGCATCTATAATGCATCAGTGCAGCAGACAATTCTTTCTTCACTGTTGTATAGTGGAGGCAGTAGAGGCAGATAAGTATATTGAAATATAAAACTGAGCCTTCTCTCAGCCCCTATCAGGCCTTTCCTTGTGACTTCTGACAGCTAAAAGGAGAGGAAAGCCTGTTTTTACCAAGCAATTGCTCATGGGGATGGTACAAAAGTGCAGCATTAGTTCAGATATCATGCAGCAGATAGCATCAAGGCCTTGGAGACCGTGCACCCTAATGGCACAGAAACCCAGGCAAAACAAGAAAAGCACCTGGATAAAAGACCAAAATGAGCAAAGATAGACAGATGAATATGGAGAAAATAAGGTGTCATTTTACCCCAGACAAAAAGTAGACAGGATTATGAAACAAAAAGGACAAACAGAGTGAGAGGAATTTAAAGGAACACATATCAGAGGCAGGAAGATACACTCTAAGACAGATGCTGGCAAAACACACACACGAGCGCACACACAGACACACACACACACACACAGCAGAAAGTAATAAGTGTTGTGACATAGATACTGAAACACTAAGACAGGGAGAGAGATGATCGCAATGTTAGCAGATACACAAACACGCATATACACACGTCTCCAGTGTTAGCTTGACTTATGAAATCCTAACTGTGGCTCAACACCGCAATATTGTCTGAAAATGTCAAGGCTTAGATGGAAGCCCCACTGGGACAAAATGTACTGTCAACACACACAGGGCTCAATCTGTTCTCGCAGAGACATATGGCTTTCATTCATCACATTCAATGCTCAGACAAATTATTTTCCTCAAACCTCGATGTGTAACACAAAGAATGGTAAAGATGAGGTAAAGGAGAAATGTCACTACAAGGAAACAAGACCGAAGAGTAGAATACAGTGTACGACTGCCACACCAATGTCAGGGGTCTTAATATACATCCCACTGAAAAATACTGACATTTCTGTACATTAGGGCTGCAACGATTAGTCGACAACGTCAATAACGTGAAATGTTATTGTCGACTAAGCGTATTAGTTAAGTAAGGTGACGGCTGAGTAGGAATTCAGCGAGCGGAATTTTACTTTCCGGAGCAGAGCTTTTATTTTGACACTACCGGACAAACCAGGAAACAGAATTCTAACATGACGCACATTTCTGGAGCCGCACAATAGCAGCGCACAGCCGTCTTAAGTCACGGTTCCACTTTAACACAAACATAAAATGCAAGATTTCAGTATAAAAACACAGGATTTCGCTATAAAACATTAAAACAAGAATAGAAATAAACATTTGCATTAACAACATGTCCTAAGGGTAACAATATAACCTCAAACAACCGGCCTGCTGCCACTTCCTGGTACACACACAGCGACCCTGGGTCACTACAGTATCGCGGAATAATCGTGACTAATCGTTTCTGGATCTGTAGATTAGTCGACTACTAAAATAATCGTTAGTTGCAGCCCTACTGTACATCTAAGATCAATTTCGCTTCTTTGTCAGTGACTGAGAGGAAGATTTTTTGTGTTTACCGGGTGAAAACCACGTGATAACAGTTGAACCGGAGTTCACAGACAATTAAAAGCAACACAGACTAAGTATTTTATTTATTAGATTTTTACGACTTCCCAGTTAGTTTAAAATTTGGCCCTGAGGGGGGACACTAAACAAATCTGATCCCAGTCCCTTAAACTTCAGCTTAATATAATAGGTTTGTGTTTCTATAATTAACCTCTACTGGTGTACAAACCAGTTAAAAATACATACAAAATTAGAATCTGAGCATCAGCCCAGACTGCAATCTGCCTTCGCTTATTTTTGTGTGTGTTATGCTTTCCAAGCACCACTGACTTGGCTTTAAGATGTTATAATCTGTCTCCATATACCCATAAACCCTTGCGTTCCAGAGCAATTTCCTGTTCAGATTATGTTCTTGCTTCTTCCACAACATGCTGCAGTTGTCAGGGATGAAGCAGAGAAAGCTGCATTTTCTGATATTTCTGTTAACAAGAACAGCTTGGTTCTCACCTGGTCTGACGAATCAAACATGAGTTCAAGAGTTCAACCTAAACTGCTGCACCACAAGCCGTGGTTTGAACACATCCTTAATGACCCTATAGATCCAGTCAATCCTAAACTTTGGGTTGAGATCTCCTAAAGGAAAATCTTTCATCACTCATTAAAACAGAGATTGTAAACTAAGCCATTGAATAAAAGGAACACACCTTTGGCAACTCTGACACCTGCAAAAGCTTCACCTGAAACACTGAAGGTTTGCAAAAATACAGCACGTAGTGTGAGCGGTGCATAGTCGCAAGCACCATATGTGCAACACACACATCTTGATCCACTTCCTTAATTACAGTTGCCTATATTTTTCTCTACTGTGTTTCACGCTAATTAAACAGAAGTGGTCTGTCGCGAGATAAACGATCCCATGTGGCACCCTTATTTTGACTTACTGTACATTACACCCACATATGCATACACAAACACACATGCACAATCAAAATGCAGAAGCCCGAGTGTGTATCATTGCATTGGAGACATTTACAAGATGGAAAATTATGACAGAGCCATGTACATGGTTATGTGCACACACACTAAGATATGCTACACAGACAGTGGATGCTAATTAGGACGTGCTGGTTTTGATGTTTATAAAAAGACAAAAACAAAATCCATCAGTAAACCTCAGTTTCCTGTTGAGAAGGGCTGTTGGACTTTAAAACATCTTTATTGGCTCTGAAAGCAGGGAGGTGCGACACGCTGGGTGCATGACGCCAGGCTCGTAAGGCTCACCGCGGCGCTGCCGCTGTCGCCACCAGCCTCTAACCTTTACCTTCTCCCCCTCTACACCACCCCAACGCTGGCCACAGGGCCACACCCTACCCTGGGCCTCTGTTTATAGACAGGAGGTGAGCTGTGTGCATGTGTATGTGGAAAAGCTTTCACTTTCCTCCCCTGAGGCAGTCTTACATTGTGACTCCCAGCTTGTGAAAACCTGCGGTGCGGCAAGCAGGACACCGGAGACCCAGAAATGGCCCTGGCACTGAGATTTTATTTGGCCTCAAATTGATCCAAGATGGCAGCGCAGATTCCTGACTAACAATGCAGATGTGAGCCGCTGTTGTTCATTAGGAAAGGCCATATTAGTTTAGCCCCAGGTTAGGGCACAGGGATGACGAGGGATATTAACTTTGGGCTCCTTTTCATTGGGGTCTTAACCTTCCCCCACCTTCATCTCCCTTCCATGTATTCTACCCTGACCTCTCCCTCTGCCAGTTTCACTTCACTTGACCTCTGACCTGTGAGCTCCACCCAGCCAACAGTAGGGCCCTCTGTGTCAAACACCGTCTGTGAAAACACTACCATCCAGATAAGCTGAGGAGAAAGCTGGCCAAACACGAGACGGCATTCAGACGTAGCAAACTACAGCGGGGCTAAGAGACCCAGCAGCCCTGCTCTAATGTGGACAACACAATGAGATAAGCCTAGTGAAGTACCAACACTGAGAAAACACTGCACCAAGATAAGACGAATAAAGTACTACACATTATGACTGCGTTTATTTCCACGTTGCAGATAACAAGATGCTGCTGGCTGGAAGATAAGTTGGCGCAAGTAGTCAGACAAACATATTGCTCCAAGCCTGTATGCATACATGCAGAATACAGTAGAGCGCTGCAGGTGGAGCTCCGGGCTGGTCACATGACAAGATCCATATTATTACAGGAATTCATCAACATGTTTTAATTCCTGTTTGCTAATTTTCCCTCACCAGAAATTTGTCTGATTGTGAGGGGGTCATGTTTTACCATCCTCTTTCCCCTGAAGGATGAGTAGCATGTAAACACCCCCCCCCCCCACACACACACACACACACACACACACAGTACTGATTAAATGCTACATTGGTAATGAGCATCCTCTTATTTTTAGCTAATGGGTAATAAAAGAGTGAAAATAGTTGACAAGTATTTCTGGTTACATAGTGTCACATCATCAAGACATTTTACATAATAACCTACATTACAATATTTCCAAGAGAAATCCAGCAAATTCTCCCTGTGCAGACAAAACCAAACTTTTAATGGGAAGGAACCACCAACTGTTCCAGGCTCAAAGTGGGCGACCACCTGCCTCGAACAGTCGGGGTGAATAGAAAACCAAGATGAGAAATAAGAGCATAGAAAAATAATAAACAAACACAGAGTAGGTTGGAGGGGCCAGGAAGCAGGCATCAGAAATGTACAGCTCAAGAGAAACCGGCAGAAAAGAACAGGGAGAGAGAGGACAGAGGAAAAAGCACAAAACTAGAGCGTGTCAGGGGACATCCCCAGCAGCATATAGGTCTTATAACAGCAAAACTAAAGATGGTTCAGGATCACCTGAGCCAACCTTCACTAAAACTAACGATTGGGCTCAGTCTCACAAGGAAAATAACTTGATAAGGGAATGCAAAAAGAACAACTTGTGTTTGTGTTCTTTGTTGTTTGGTGACCTGTTGTAGATTTATGAATAGGTGTGGGAATAACGAAAAAGTGACATTGTTAAATAAGGCTAAATATATGTGGGAGAATAGTGCACCCATCCCTGCTGATCTCATTGTTTGGTGTAGCTGTGTTGCATCTTTCATCAGGTGTTGTATAAATATTATGACCTATTGCTGTTTGTTGGCTAGGTACACACACACTCACACACACAAACACACACATGGACCAGACCCCATATGGACAGTGGATCCGAGAGGTTATGCATCATGTTCATGTACAAAAAGTTAGATATACCATTAGGGATTCCACCAGAAAATTCTACGCCATTTATCAGCTTTGTAGAAGTCTGTGCATATATATATATATATATATATATATATATATGAATTGAGACAATTGTTTCATGTCTAATTTGTATGTTTCTTGTATAT
>JAPSES010000102.1:3884924-3897748 GCA_029822895.1 Maxillicosta whitleyi
CCAAGGGGCCGGGAGGTGAGGTTGATCCCCTCCCCCCCCCACCCGCCAAAAACCCTCCCTCCACACAATATCCATTACAGCCCATAAAGGCTACACCACCATCCTACCGCAAAAATCCATGTACTAACACATTCCCACACAAATTACTCACCTGTGTGAGCACACAATCACAAAATAAAAGCCCACAGTCTCACATTAGCCTGATTTACTGTCTCAATTTAACCATGAATTCTGTGCAGCGAAGAGGAAAACAGGAGACTACTACACCTAACTCGCAGTTTCACGTCTCCTATCACTTTGTCATACTTTCATCACAGGGTGTTGGGGTGGGGGTGGGGGGTGCAGAAATCACTCTTTTCCAGTAGCACTTTGGCTTCTCTTCTCTCCAACATTTCCCTCTCGCTCTCCCTTCAGTTGCCTTTATGCTTCCAGTCGTCCACTCTTTGTAGGGGCTTCCTCTCAAGCAGAACCTCGCTGTGACATTGTCTGTCATTGCAGGATTACAGCATTGGCGTCGTGCCATGAACATGCCGTAGACGCGGAGGAGGCGACCCTCGCCACATGCGTTCTGCCCTGCCACGGGGTACAAACCCATCAACTAGAAAAAAAAACAACTTAGAAAGGAGCAAAAGTATCTGAAGCCAAAACTTCCCTCTGGGACGCTGAGCTGTCAGGTTTTCTTAACATAAATGACTTTGAGTCTACTTTGTAGCTGATTGTGACTTTTAGACAAAGCTACTGGTGGAAAATTAGTATGCAACGACAGTTTAGTGGGTGCACCTGAAGAGATAAAAGCAAAATGTGATACTATTCTCAATCTTTTCTCTAAAATTAAGAGTCCCCTTACTATTTTAGACCAAATTTACCCTATTCATACCAAAATAAGTGGAAACTCCAGACATGTAATAACATCGCGTTGGAATATCAGCAGCGAAATCATTCTGAGATTACACAAATTCCCTCTGAAGGACATGCGGTCAAATAATACGGGGCCTACTTCTTGCTTTTGAGTTGAGTATGTAGGTTATGTGTCTTTTGGTGAAATAGAAATTGGGAGAGGGGGGGAACAGGCAAAAGAGAGGTTGCTCGACTGAAGGGCAAACGTCTGGTACAACAGAAAGCTAGGAACAACGTGAAAAAAAAAGAGGCAAGTGGGTCAACGGTCTGAAGGGAGGAACGTGACAGCGATCTGTAACATGTAGCAGGAGGAAAAGAAAGTGAAAGCAAGCAGGAAGATGGCGGCGGGCAGGAAGGAGGGGTTTCTAAATTAAGAAAAAGGGAGGCAGAAGGGTGTGAAGGAGGAGGAGGAAGAGTGAGGGTGAAAATATGAGACAAGAAAAGGCAGAATCCATGGGAGGCAGGAGCTGTTAGAGGAAAGGGCCTCATAAATGTCAGTCCTTTCTGGGTGATATTAATGGCAAATGTCAAAGACGTGGAACTTACAGGAGGTTAGGTCTCCTAAAAACACACAAACACATGTATGAACGCTCGCACACACAGAGTTCCTCCCTTCAGACAATGACTTTTGAAAGGAGGCAGTGAAGGAGTGGGCCTGCAGAACGGCAGATGAGCTGTACATCTTAAAGACTGTAATTACACATAACTGTCAGTCTAATTAAGGCTTTTAATGAACTCCATGAGAGCTCAGAAAGGACAAAATGTGCCAGCCGTTGGAGCTGTGTTTGCACGCGCATGTTTATTTGCATGTTGGTGATAAATGATGTGTTCATGGACCAACGTGCACATAAACGCCAACACAATTAAACATTTTAATGAGACCAGAGTGCAGCTTTAAGGTCCACCATCTAATACCTGCTAGGGTCACACATCCTACTGCAACACACACACACACACACACACACACACACACACACACACGCATTAATTATTCCTGTCGCACTCTTGATGGTGATAAAGTGTTAAAGTCCTGCCCACTGCAGAAGCGTGACTGAACTTATAGGAAAGACCTTTAAAACAATTGAATTTGCCATTAAGAAAAACTTTATTTGAAATTTAACTGAAATACTTTATATTAGGGGGTAACGAGTTAATCAACATTATACATCATTAAGCCTGGCTGCTAACACTCTTGGCTGCACTTTGCTGTTGGCTGGCATAAGTATAGGAAAATAGATTGCACTCAAAGGCTGGAAAATGTTAGGTCTTGATCTAGTGGCAGATACAGGGCAATAACCAGAATCAAACAAGGTTTGATTTTGGGTGGGCGAGCTCAATTATGCATAATGATGGAACAGAATACACTCTCTGCTGCTCTCTGGTGTGCAGATTTTAACAGGTCACTACACCCAAATCACTTTAAAAACATATTTTTTTTCATTTAGGTCAGTCCTGCCAGTAGTTCTGCTTTTATTTATCCAAGATTTAATATCTCTCTGACATTTCAAAGCAAGCCGGTGCAACGCTTTCATATAGCTCAGCATTAAAAAAGCCACAGTTGCAAACAATTCTTTGCAACTGTGGCAGTAGAGGCTGCAATAACCGCACTAATAGCGGTAATAATAATGTACTTATGCCACTTAGTCAAAAATCATGTGTCTGCAAGATTGCCAATGCATTTAACAGCTATTAAAATGTCTTTCCGTGTCAGGGGTCAAAACAAAGTTCCCATTTTAGGGCCCGAGCTCATAGATCAAGAAGCTCAAACAATAACAATCAGCCTTTTCTTTCTCCCTTAAGATTTCTTCCGTCATTGCACGGCATTTTTTCAACCAGTGGCTATGTCACATAATGTAGACACTGTGTAAATACACACACAATACACACACAGAAGCACTTTAAACCTGGCTCAGTTTTAGTGTTTAAATGCACCAGCCAAGACTTGGCTGTAACACAGTCCTGACGAGCATGGAGGTCTTTCTAATGGATCAGCACTGATCCAGTACAATGCGGCAGTGTGTGTGTGAGTGTCTGAGCTTGCCTTAAATGTCCTTGAACCATGACTGGAACACATGAATGAAAAGTCATGCATCAGTGTGTGTGTGTGTGTGTGTGTGTGTGTGTGTGTGTATGCTCGGAGTAATATATGTTTATGCGTATATGAGAATATACATTGTAATTTACACACTTTTTCTTAATCTTTAACTGTCCGGCCCGCTTCCTCATCCTCACCACCCCCTACTGTTAGTCTTGTTTCCAAAAGAGGAAAGCAGGAGAAAAACACACACACACACACACACACACACACCCACACCCACACCCACCCACACACACACACACACACACACACACAGAACATGGGAGCCAGCCAGCCGAAATAATACATCTTGACATCTGTGCCTGCATACTGCTCGAGGGAGAGACTGGAGAGAGAAAAAGTGGAAAGAAGAAGGGTGAGATATGAAGGGTAAGATGATGGACAGCAGAAAGCATAGGGCAATTATATATTGTTTGTGTGTGAGTGCATGTATTCTGAGTGTGTGTGTGTGTGTGTGTGTGAGGGGCTATATGTGCACAGCAGTAAGAGGAAAAAGAGTGATGACAGTTGTGTTTGTTTAGCTCCTCTGTGATTAAAGCAGGCTGCTAGAAGCTGTGTGCTTAGCTGTATGGCAGTCTGTCTGTTTTATTTTTTAACCCTCCGTGTGCGAGTTCACGTGTGTGTGTGTGTGTGTGTGTGCGCACGCATGCTCATGCTCGTCTCGGCTTTTTTAGAAATGTGGGTGTATTCGTGTTATATGCATCAGTCTGTCGTCAGTTTTGAAGTGTGTTTATTTGTGCGACTTAAATCGTATTTGCATGTCATGAGTGTGTCTTACGGATGATGCATGTGAGCGTTTCAGTCTGTCTACATCTCCTCCCCGAATGTGTGTTTTACCGTCTAATCTCCTGGTCTCGTATACTTAAGACGAACCATCCACGGATGTCTGGTGCATGTGCGACTGGAAAAACCTGTATGTGCTCATTAGGAAAAAGGTTTCTCTCATGGTTTGTTTACATTCTTGTCTGTTTGATTATGTTTATTTCATCCGACAGTTGAACGAAACCCGTCTATCTCTGTCAATCTCCTCAATTTTCAAGTTCAGCAAGCTTTATTAACTTGATAAGATCATTCCTGCACTGACAGAACACTGGCAAATTGTGTCAAAGACGACAAAAACAAACACATTAAGCGCAGACTTACCTAACAACTGCGACGGTTAAATCCAAAACACTTCTGACATTTATCTCATGGAGTTGACAGGAAATGAAAGACACAGTGACCTGTGTTTGAACCTACATACCTTAATTATAACACAGATTTATTTATTCTTTTTTTTTTTTCTTTATTACTGATAATTAAATAAAGACATTGTGGACAGAAAAACAACACATAAACTACAGAAAAAGTAAACAAATGAACAAACCGAACACATCAGCGACAGAGTAATGACAAACATTGTATTACAATGAAAAAGATGATAAATATAAAGAGCCAATAAACAATATAGTTTTATTAGGGGCAATAGGAAAAAGGGGAAGAGGAGAGTGAGAATGAAGGTGAGAGTGAGGGGGGAAATATGATAATAATAATAATAATAATAAGTCTAATTTGGCAGCCATATACAATAATGGGTTAAATAATAAATATTTATAATAATCTATTCATATCAGTTTGGATTTATATTAATTAATTTAAATTAATATGGCTATGGGGCGGGGGTGGAGCACCCACAGTACCCCCCAGGGACCAAAACAGCCCCGACCAGCCTCCTCTTCCCACCCACTTCTTCTTCAGGAGACAGTCTGTCCAAGGTTTTTTTTATTCTTGTTTTTATTTTTCTGGTATGAACTTGTTCAGCCTTACAAACTAAACACATGTTAATCACATTCATGAATGAGACACTGAGGAATCACAATTACTAGTCCAACTTTGCAGTCGTTATGACCATAATGAAGTCAAAATCAGCAGAAAAGTATTGTAACAGAGCGTGTAAGTTACTGTATGTAAAACTGTGAATTCACTGGGAGAATTTTCTGATTTAAGTGAAAAAAGTACATTTTCGACTATATATGATAGCAAAAGGAAGTCATGTATCTCTGCTCCGATCACTTTTTAATGCCGTCTACAACTGGCAGCAGGAACCTAAAAAAAGGAGCACCTAAAAGAGTAATAGGAGCGCGGTGCAGATAGAGAGCTGCAGAAAGAGTGACAGACCCAGAGAATGACAGAAAGTGAGAAAACCACAGCGATACGGAAGAGAGACGGAGCTTCCCACCTGAGTGAAACTTTTAACAGGGTCAAGTGTGAGGTCCTAGTGTAAAAACAGCTCAGTCTAATTCATGTTTTACATGTGCCACTTACACAGCACTGAACAGCGTGGCCGCAACACACCACACTCCCACAGGATCAGAGGCCCACTATTCTTACCTCCATGGACTGTTAGCAGCTCTATTAAAGGCCTGGGTAAAAAAAAAAAAAAAAAAGCCTCAGCATACGCCAAAATGTGGCAGATGGGAGACATTTTCCACTCACAAACAGTCTGACAAAACCTCAAATAAGAACCGATTTGGTGGCAAAAGTATTCAAATAAGTGTGATGCACTTGGTTCACTCAGCAACAGGAGTACACTCCAACGTCAGTGTCTTCAATAAGGGGTATTTAGCTAAAAATATCACTTTTACAACGGTGCCGGGTAATATAAAAGGTAGCACAAATCCCAGCAAAAAGGCAGAATCGTGTTAGCATCTCATCTAACGTGTCAGCTCTAAATAGACTATGACTAATTTGTCGCTGGGTGTTGTATTTGTGGGTTGAGCGACCTTTTTTCACTCCGTATGCTGTCGCCAAAACTTCTTCGATTACTTTATCAGTAATCCGTTTAAAGAGGTTCGCTCCGAGTGCTGTAAATCTGTCCTGCTCCTCTAATCTTCAATTCATCACACATTTTCTAATCACGCTCCAAAAATAACAAACCTGGAATTACTCGCTCTTGTTTTTCCTATAAAAGCAACAGCTAGGCCAAATACGAGCTATAATGTTTATGATGTGTATATGAATCACTAAAGAGCAGAAAACTACCCCGTTTGCCCTCGTTACATTATAAAACACAAAGACAAAAAAAAAATATAGGGCTTTACTCTTAATTATAGCTTCGCATAATTTCAAACGGACCTACAATAATGCAACAGTGCCTTTCCTGGCAAGGTCAGCCTCGTAAAAACACTTTCTTAAATCTTCAAAAGGGACGAACCTGGATAAATAAAGGTTAAACCAATAAAACAGGCCTCGCATTCCCCCATTAAACCTCGTCTTTCCTCGCAGCAGGCTGGCGTCCAGAGGCAATGACAGCACAGCAGTCGTTGCAGATGAGGTAAGATGCAATTTGCAACAACAGGGCCCTCTTCTGCTGCAGCGCCACCAAGAGAGCAACCGATCAAAGCTGGAGGTGCCAATGAATTAGTTCACTGTTTTCACTCATTATACCAAACTGACTGCCTCACTTTTTCTCTGTCTTTATTTGCGCCCTTTTCTTCATCTCCGACTTCTCTGGCACCACACACACATAGCTAACAAAGACCCCGCTCATAATGAGGGCATAGCAGTGTCTGAGTGTGTGTTATTCTTTGTGTGGTTAGTGTGTGTGTGTGTAGAAGGAGGAGGATTATGGCAGTTCCAAAGCAGTGAATAGGGGCTAGGCTGGGCCTTGGCCCTGGCTGAATTAATTACTCTAATTAGCTTCTTAATTGCATATATTAAACCAGTGGTTAGCAGGGCTGGAGCCGCGGTTAGGGTTTGGATCTAAAGCCGGAGCCTGGGGTGGGTACAGGCGGACAAAGGGGTATTACACACAAACACAAACGCACACACACACAGGCACAGAAGTGGCAAACTAGCCCCACCTTCCCCCACCACTTGAGGTAGTCTGAAGTGGAGATGCGAGACCAAGCGCTCCCCTTCATGATGAGGATATTCAATTATCCAACCCCCACCCCTCATCAATATATAATCAGCACATACAGCAGCAGCAGATGTGTGGCGCTAATATGGACGATAAGCCTCCCCCCACAGGGAACGCAGAGGATTAATATTAAAACTACAGGGACTAGTTGGAAACGTCTTCATCTGAAACTCTTTACTGTATCACTTACTCAGCGCTCGCTTCCTGTGACATTTAAGAAGCCAAAACCCCACTGCTGATTTGTGACCATCAAACCTCGCCCCGTCTGGCCCTGCAGCGCGTCACACTGACTTACACGGACCATGACATCAGGACCATTAGTTCCACTGCTTGTTTTACATCCCGGCTTTTTTGGCTCGTATGTTTTGTGCATTCGAAGCAATTATCCAACCTTTGGCTCTCCACAGAGGACAACATGCATCAAATTAAACTTTTTTGGCTTGTGCTGACCCAAGAGTAAAATAAGCCAGACCGAGAGTGGGAGAGAGGGAGAGAGGGAGAGAGAAAGAGATCCTCCAGCCAATAAAGTTGGACTGTACGTGTGTGTGTGTGTGTGTGTGTGTGTGTGGGGGGGGGACCAGGAGGGGATAAAAATTGCTGAAAAACGCTGTGTTGTATTTGTGAAACGCACCCAAAGTATCTCACAACAATGACGATTAGTTGAGAACAAGTAAACAGGCAGTCCGCTAATGAAGCTCCTTTCAATAAACAAGGGGAATACACGTGCACATGCACACACACAATGTGCATGTGCACGAGCACCCACTGATAATGATGTTCTTTGTGGAGATTTTTGGGGTAATTAGGGCTGCTTAAACGGTGGTTGAAAAGGATTTGCAGCTGATTGTTTGTCCTCGTGTCTTTGAGTCGTCGGCCCTTTTGCTCTGTGGAGTGTCAACAGTGTCTCCGTCTCCTGTCTCTTTAACACTGCAGAAAAATTCCACTCTTTGATCGTCGCTTCAGCCAAACCTTTCTTTCTGCGCCTCCGTTTATTCTTCCAACTTTTCTCGCGCCTGTTCAAATTATTCAAGCTTGTCTTTCCCCCTATAATTTAGTCCTTCTCTCACTTTTCCTCCTCCCGCTCCTCCTCTTCCTCTCCATCTTCTTCCACTGAACAGCTGCCCGCTCCATTCCTCCTCCAAGAACACTATAATCTCTCTCACACATGGCAAAGATCACGCCTGTTCCTTTTATTAACAACACCAGTAGAGCGTCTTTGCCCCAGTTCTTCTGAGGGAATAACTTGACATCTTTTAGAAAACACGCTAATTTGTTTTGTTTTTCCTCAAAGTGGTGGCTGCATTTCTTAAATTCGGTCGGATTCAGCGACGCCGTTCATTTGATGCTAAGCTAGGCTAACCCTTCCTCGGAAAGAGAGCAAATAAGCAGTTTTCCAAAATGTTGAACTATTCCACTAATGAAAAGGGGAGGACAGATGGTTTGTAAAGTGTGGTTTGCGACACACACTCACTCACTCACACACACACACACACACACACACACACACACACACACACGATGTTGAGCTACACATCTGCCTGTGTGGATATGTTCATTATGTTGATCAGGGTCATGTTTGCGTGAACCTGGACACTAAATCAAAGCTATATTAGCAGGCTAACGCGTTCTACTGATGGCAGGGGTCAGCTAAGAGGTGCGCTTGTTTTAAACACATCCTTCTGCAAAAGGTTTCCTCGGCAGACGGCAGCGGCACAATGACGCCTTTGTCTGTCAAGGTTCGACGGAGAACGAGAAAAGTTTGTGTGCGAGGCAGACAGACAGTGTAGGAAGGTTAAATGAATCATACAATGTTAACCAGGCCCAATCCAATTAGAGAGGGATTCTTCTTGTCTGACCTTTAGCAGGAGAGATGTATTCACACTCACTCACGCAATCAGCCCCCACCGCAAGGCCCGACACAATTCTGCACACTCACACCGCGGCGCGCAGACAGCGGCGCACACAAACAGCGATCACGCAACCGCTCACCGACACCCACAAGTGCACTCCCCGTCCACACAACATTGCACACATACCACACACACACACACACACACACACACACACACACACACACACACACACACACACACAGTAGTGCAGCTCTGATTGCTGACCTAAATCGGCCGGGCGATCTGTCACTTTCTTTTACTCACACTGAGCACACATCTTTTTTTCATCTTTTTCCGCCCCTTTCTCTCTCTCTCTCTTTTTTCTCTTTCCCAAATATCCCCCGCTCTCTCCCAGTGTCACTTTCCATCAGCTCACACCGCGTCCCTCGCCTCGCTCTTATTATCTTTACCAGAAATGGTTTGGCCTCATTTGAGTCCAACAACATCAGTGTCCGTTTACAGTATGCTGCATGTTTGTGCTGATTTTTTTTTCTCAGTCATATGTTTAATGTAATTATGCATCTGTTAGGGCAGCAACGATTAGTCAACAACGTCGATAATGAAATTTTGTCGACATGAAATGTCATTGTCGACTAATCGTATTACTTGAGTATGATGACGGCGGTGTAGAAGTTTAGGAAGAAGAATTTTACTGTCCCATAAAGAGCTTTTATTTTGAAACTTCCGGACAAGCTAGGAAACGGCTTACGAAAATAACATTTCACAGCCGTCTAAGTCACGATTCCACTTTAACACAAACACAAAATGCAAGATTTCAGTATAAAAACACAGGATTTCACTATAAAACATTAAAACAAGAATAGAAATAAACATTTGCATTAACAACATGTCCTAAGTCTAACAAAATAACCCCGAACAACCGGCATGCCGCCACTTCCTGGTACACACACAGCGACCCTGGGTCACTACAGTATCACAGAATAATATAATAATAATCATTACTGGATCTGTAGATTAATCGACTCCTAAAATAATCCTAGTATCTGTGCATATAACGAACAGAAAAACAGCCACACTTAAGGGCATTTCTAATTCGGTCAATTTATTTACCCACTACTCCTCTAAATCCAGCCATAATATGTCTTTGTCTTATCCACCGAGAGATGCAGATGTCCTTTATCTCCATCGGGGAAATTAGTTGGATCCATTGCATCAAACCCCTGCTGGCCTATTCTATTCCATTTTCCACTTTTGCACTTTATTCGAGGCTATTTTTACACATGAGAGTTTAACTGTGGTTCTTCGCCCCAAGAATCCACTGTGTTTGGTGGAGTGTGAAAAATGTGTTGCGGGCTATATATATAAAAAAAAAAAAAAAAAAAAAAAAGAAGTCTCCCGTCCACCTCAGAAGAGTTGTCAGGGGCCAGGCTTCAAGCGATCTCTGTGGATGTCCCCTGAGGGCCACAGCGGACATAAAAGCTCAACAGATTTGATACTGAATAAAGTGTCAAACAAATTCACTGGTGTGGTTCTTTTTTTTTTTTTTTTTACATGAAGATTCACAGCAGATAGGAAAGGGAAGCGCTGGGGTGTCAGAGGAAATAAGCAAGTAAGAAGTTTGACGAAGGAGAAGCGTTTCAACTTTTTTTTTTAGATTTTGTCATTCTGGATTGTTTGCAAAAAAATAAAAAATAAAAAAGTGGTGCATTAGATGTTTGCCTGCATATTATGAAACATAAGGATGGGATAGAGTGCTTCAGTGTGAAAAAAATCCACTCTCCTTGCCACCAGCCCCTCACTGTAGTCCTGTTGTTTGCCCTCCTTCACGTCTCATCTCTCCTTCCTGCAGGTCTTTCTCTTCACTCCCCTGTGTCTGGGGGGTTGCTTTATAGCCTGGCAGGAGGCTCAAATCAGAGGACATAAACCTGATCAAATATTCAGCAGATATAGATTTCTCAGAGTCCCTGGATTCCCACCCTTCCACCGAGCTGCCTTCCAACCCTCGCCCCCCCCTCCCTACAGTCACAAACAAACTTACGTGCCACACAAACCTGCACAGCCACGTACACACACACACACAAACACACACACACACGGGGAATCATAAACTAACGCTGATAGGCACAGAAGTGCAGCTCATTTGGGCAGCAGTGCAGCGCTTCCTCTCCTCTATTGTCTTTTGTTTCTCCTATATTTCACTCTCGGTTTCGCCATCATTCACCTTCGTCCTCCGTCTTCATCTACCTCTCACCGTTCTCTGTCCTCCCTCCCTCCCTCCCTTCCTCCCTCTCTCCCTTCTGGATTCTATGTCATTTATTTCAGCTTAACCCTGATAAATAAACCAGTAAGTACCTCTGCATTATTGAACACTTCGACATTGCTGTCTGCACGCACTGCGCCGGCCCCGCGCTGTCCAACAATTAGACCACACACACACAGCCCCACCCTGCCCCGAGCTGAACACGGACACACACAAAACCTCATTAAAGGACACGGAGGTGACACAACACACATCGAAAATGCACAAAACACCGTTTCTAGTGTTGAATCCTCGGACTCTAGTGGTCATTCGGTCTCTGTTTCATAGGGTCATAGTCTCTGTCTGCTAAACCGGGGTCTTACCCTCTTGTACTACGCTGCCAGGACTGTAACTGAGTAGTTATTTGAAGTACTCGCCTGACTCTAACCTCCGCCCTGGTAGCTCTAGCACTAAAACCATCCAGAGAAACCCCCACTAAGATCGGTAGTAATGCTACTTCATAGGAGTCGTGCACTTGGAACTGGTCAGGTACAATTTAAAGCCATGAAAGAAAGACTCTAAGGACGCAAATATATAGTTAAGATACTTTTAGAACAGGGGTGTCAAACTCATTTTAGTTCATTTCCATATTCAGTTATATCTGATGCACAGAGGGCCGAAACAGTAAAATAATGACAGAATAATATATAAATAATAAAAACTCTAAACTTATCTTTGTATTTTACAGTGAAAAAAGTAAAATGACCTGATGAAAATGCTTAAATCTACAAATTATCCTTTCAAACAATGTCAATAATATCAACACTATAATCACTATTATGCTTTAGTTTATTATTATAACTTACAGATCACATTGGATCGACAGATACACAAAATATTTAGGAACAGGTGGAATATTATTAAAATCGCACTTACTTATTTTAAGACATTTCAGGTAATTCAGTTTTTTTTTGCAAAATTATACTTTGTTTTTAGTCTAAATACATGAAAATATTTGCATTTACAAAGACAAAAATTTGGATTTGTGACTATTTATAGCATATTATGGCACTGAATTGGTCTCAATGTGGAACCTGAGCTAAAATTATTGTTAATAAATTTTTGCATTTCACAAATTCATTTCAGGGGCCGGATCAGGTCCTTTGGTGGGCCAGATCAGGCCCCCGGGCCACATGTTTGACACCTATGCTTTAGAATATAGATGAACTAGAGTTTTACATTCACAAACTATATGTACCAGGCAGGGAATAAGTCACAGGAAAAGTGATATTTATGTTTTATAATTGTATTGTAGGCAATTTAACAAAGCAAAGCATGTGCAATAATTAATATCCAATCGTTCCAAAAATCACAAGACTAAACTTCTAAATAAATGAATCAAACTCTTGATTATTAAATCTCTCTATTCCTCATATTCTTTACTTCATCTATGACCTTGAGGTTGTTTCATGACCCACAGTTCAGTCCATAAGTCCTTTAGAAAAGATTTAACTGTATTTTATTCTGGCTCTAAAAGAATTCAGCATCAAAAAGTAGATTTTCACTGCTTGGTTCCGATCTTCCTACTTCTAAAAGTCAGATGAAACGCTATCATATACATATATATATCATATACCAGATTGGATGCTGTTGGAAGGTGTTATTATCGCACTTTGGATTTTTAACAGAATTCTAAATGAAATCTGGCTACATCTGACTTTATAGACGAGTCCCATCCAGATGTTTCCGATGGTAGGTCGTCTTTTCACCGGTTTTAGCCAGTTTTGGATGCAGGTAAAAGGCTTTTTTTTTTTTTTTTTTTTTTTTTTAATAAAA
>JAPSES010000102.1:3907686-3918112 GCA_029822895.1 Maxillicosta whitleyi
CACACACACACACACACACACACACACACACACACACACACACACACACACACACACACACACACACACACATATGGTGGCCATAGCATGCAATCGCACCTACTCGTATCTAATCTGACAGAAATACTTGTGTGCTGATAATGATACAGGGTGCAAGAGAAATATGCCCAGTGCCTCACCTCTCTTCACAAACACGCCGGCTTTGAGTGGTGATAGCGAGAAACCGAGCACACCTGAAACTGCCCGACAAACCCGCAGAACACAAAGACGCACGAGGGACTTCACAACCGACCGGAGCTCTTACACTCTCTTTGTTTCTTTCTGTCTCCTCCTTTCTTACTCTAGTTCCCAATCCCTGTCCCAGCTCTTTCCTCCTCCTCCTCCTCCTCCTCCTCCTCCTCTTCCTCCTCCTGGCTGTGCTCATGCACCATTATTTTGGATTTTTTCTTTTTTTTTTCCATCTGCGGATAAAAGAAGCGAAAAGAGCATTTGCACACCTGAGTGAATAGAGCTCGCAGGTGCGTGGGAGGAGAGCTATGGGAATCAGAAAGGGGCTCTCTCACTCTCTTTGTGTATCCTGTTCACTCGTTCACTCCTGAGGTGTTTTACAGCGCATGTGTTTGTATTGGAAACTCGTGGGTGTGCGAGAATGTCTACATGCATGCACAGGACTGTTTGTTTTCTGTGGATTTTACGCACATTGCTTAAATTGTGACTGCTGGATGCTCTCGGTTCCCTGGCAGTATTTAGACGCAACCCACAGGTTTCAGTTGACGCAACCTTTACTTGTAGATTGTTCCGTCCGATACAAACGCTTGGCCTGGCTTGCCTTGATGACCTCACCAGGTCTTCACACAGCCTAACTCCAAACAAACCTTCTGAATAAACCAAAACAAACTGTGCCTTCGCCATTTGCGGTCAGTGCAAGTCTGGCAGTAACAATAAACAGGCCCGAGGCCAGCACAGCAGTGGAGCAGGACAAAGACAGACCCATGACAGGCACGCACACGCACACACACGCACACACGCACACACACACACACACACACACACACACACACACACGCACGAACAACACTGAAGCACTCATGCAACAATTCTTAGCTACACACCAAATGCCACACAAGCAGCAAAGAAGAACAAATCCAGGGACATTGCAAAAAAAAAAAAAAAAGAAAAAGAAAAACTTCCTTTCTTCATTTTGCTTCAGAGAAAACAACTTGACGTGTGTTACAGTCAACTGAACTGTAACAAATGAAAGTAATTAAATTATATGTAGGTAGAATAATAAACATTTCTTTAGCTCGCCAAATCTAAAACCAAGTTAGACTTTGACACATCGTAAAACCTACATGTGTATTCTTTTAAATACCTCCAGCTGGTCATTTCTTGCAGTGTGTGTGTCCTGTACTGTACCCACCCATGATGCACCGGATCACACACAATCCTCAAACCTAATTACTATAAACACACCCGTCCAATCATCACCGTCATCACTGAAATAAACAAACACACTCAAGCACAATCAGAAATCAGCCATGTAATCATAACAAGCCCCCCCGTCACATCCCCACACACTGCAGTGAAGCTCAACACACACACACACACATATATATATAAATATAAATATACAGGCTCCGTCCTCTAATCGCCAGTGTTCGTTCTGCTTCCCTGACTCACCGATGATGTAGTAGTCGTGCATGCTCTTGAACTCGTGGCCCCAGAGGTTGGGCGAGAACTCCTGGAACTTGATGGTGAAGCGACGTTCACGGGTGGGTTCGTCGCAGGTCAACACGATGTTGGGGGGGCCTGTCACCTCGCAGCGGTCTGCCTGTTCCCGTGACGACACGAGGTAGAGCTTGTAGAACTCGTAGTCTGGCGTGGATCTGGCTGTGTCCAAGGGAGGGCAGATGAGGTCCAGCCGGTCCCCGATCTGAGGGTACAGGACGTAGCCCTTATCGTCCCTGAACCTGGAGAGAAGAAAGAGAAGAAGAAGAAGAAGGCGGATGATTAGTTCAAGCGTTTCTACTTCCTGGAGCTGAATGAGCAACAGATGGGTCCGTCAGCTCTCTTATTACTCAGACTTCTTTTCTACACAGAGAACCTCTACCTTTACAGAGTAACTAATGTACATTCAGCTGCAAAAAGTTTTTTTTTTTTCCCCTCATAGCCTCATAAATCCCCCGTTGACCCCATAAAGTGGTGAAGGAAAAGTAGGGAAAATAAAACCAGCAGCTGATGACCCACCGAAGGAAAATAAATACAACTCCAAAGCCCACATAGCTTTTATTATTAGATTTTTAAAGATATATATTTATTTTGTTGTTTTTTTTTGCACAGTTAAGCAGAATTTACTTTTAAAAAAATAGAGAGAGAGAGTTGAAGTTTTTCCATCCATCTAAACATGACTTATTTATGTCCAACATTTTGATTATGTATTCCAGGGGGGTCAAACTCATGTCAGTTCAGTTCAGGGGTCAAATCCAACCCAGTACAACTTGAAGTGGGCCAGATCATTAAAAATAATAACATAATAATATTAGTTCCACAATTATATGTGTAAGTTCTTATGCTTTAGTGTGAAAAAAGTAAAACTGTATTATTTAAATATTTAATAACAGGTAGAATATTGGTATAATTACACTTGAGACATTTTCATTTTTTGTAAAAGGTTACAGTCTTTAAATGTAAAATATTTTAGTGTAATTTAAAAAAAGTGAAAAAAAATGTTTTTTTTTTTCATTATTTATAGGTTATTATGATAGTGTTTTATTGGTCTGACCTAAAATTATTCGAACATTTTTGATTGTTCATATCTTCGGTGTCATTTTTGTATTTTACCAATTCATCCCATGGACCAGATTGGACCCTTTAATGGTCCAGTTTTGGCCCCCGGGCCGCATGTTTGACACCCCTGATGTATTCAATGTAATAACTGCAATAAGGACTGAAAGAATATGCACTACAAATAAATATGAAGTTAATGAGTGAATATATATGCGGAAGAAATTAACACTAGCAAAAATGTGCATTCCTTGCGATGGCAGTTCTGCATATATCCGTTTATTTTTTGGGTAGTGAGGTGTATCTACAGGCAGCAGATAAGCAGAGCGATGCAGGCACGGCCACATCGCAGGTACGTACAGCTAATTAGTTTGCTAATTAGCTGTCTTGATGTCACTCAGTCAGTGTCACCCACTTCAGATATGAACGATGTGCAGTTTGTTTGGTTTGTTTATAGCCCGACTGACGATTCCACACCTGTCTGAGATGGCATACCTGCACCCTGAAGTCATCCCATTTGCACGGAAATGCCACAAAAGTTGGCATTAGTACGGTTAGTTATAATAGGCGTAACATCTGCCGAGTGCTTGAACAGTAAATTCAGCCGGGTTTTGAGGAAACGTGTGACAAGAATGATCACTTTCAACCCATTTAAGAGCTTGCAGGAGGAGTATTTTTTGCAGATTTTGGAGGCTCAGTGCGGCTGCATCGCTTTCAGGGGGTCTTTGCAGAGCAGAGAACATGAAGCGTTGCAGTCAGAGGGGCAACAAATGACTCAGACTGTGTCATTCCCCTCACAGCACAGGGCCACCCTCTCACTGATAAGGCCAAACACTATGAGTTATCAACTTAGATCCTGAAGGCAATGATGACTTTAATGTTGTATACTCGCACACTCGGCTACCAGTGGGACACACCGTCGCCCATGCAGCGACTGAGGTTAAAATGCATGTCACCACCTACAGAAAGGCAGACACTGTTTATACCAGTGGAAGCTAAAATGGAAGTGAGAGGTTTTTCTCGCTGGTAGCATTCGTATAGAATGTTAAGTGACACTTTGATGTGGAAGTAGGAGGAGGCAAATGCTTGTAATGCTAAGAAGCACATTTTCTGTTACTTCAGACTCTGTGTCTGTTTCCAACAAATCCACAGGAACACATGGGACCAGCAGCACTCAAACCTGATTAATTATTCTCTCTGTTGTGCTGTCAGACAACTGTTTGACCATAAAAAAGGTACTGCACTGTGAAAAAAAAAGAAATCCCACCAATGTCACATTAGCAACAAAAGGCTTCCGTGTTTTTTTTTTGTTTTTTTTTTACTAATTTAATTACCTGAAATTTCTTAAAAGAAGTATGTGCAATTTTAATAATATTCCACCTGTTACTTTTGTCAATCCAATGTGATCTGTAAGTTATAAAGTTATAATGTACATGTGGAAATGATAATAGTGATTATAGTGTTGATATTCACATAGTTTGAAAGGATAATTTGTAGATTTAAACATTTTCATCACATAATTTTACTTTTTTCACTGTAAAACGTAAAGAGAAGTTTAGAGTTTTTATTATTTATATATTATTCTGTCATTATTTTACTTTATCGGCCCTCTGCAGATCAAATATAACTGAACATGGCCCCTGAACTAAAAAGGCACCGCACTGTGCAAAAAAGAAATCCCACCAATGTCACATTAGCAACAAAAGGCTTCCGTGTTTTTTGTGTTTTGTTTTTTTTTTAATCCGTCAAATTACCAAAAATTCTGTTCACCTTTAACTGGAAATAACCCAAATCAGAGGATTGTCAAACTGCTTTTATGTGCTAAATTCTCCGGTATTATTGGCACTGAACCACCGAGCTTAAAAGGGTTCTGTTTAAGTCAAATATGTAACTTTGGGTCCATTCTTGAGTTTGGAAACAGCAGCTGGAAAAAGAATGTTCACCACCACAAGGTCTGTTTAATGGAACTTTTGATCATATCACACAAGCTTCAAAAGCAGCTGGAGTTGTGTACTTGTCGTGGAATTTCATCTGTTTATTAAAAAAAAAAAAAAAGGTAGAATATGTAGGATTTGGCAATGCTTGTGTGTCTGCGTGAGGTTTGCTTTTGAGTCTGAGCTGTGTTCGAAGCTGGTTGTTTGTTGACTCCGTCTCTAAGCAAACTGCAGTTAGCTTTTTTTTTTTTTTTTTGGCTTAAAATCTACAAAAGTGACTCTTCATCTATGTTCACGTATGAGTCTTCAGCATAAAAATCAATGTACAAGCTATAATACATAAAACAACCAAGGCATTCTGGGAAGGTGTGACAAGCACGCAACTGTATACTGAAACTTTAAAACAGGGGTCTCAAACATGCGGCCCGGGGGCCAAATGTGGCCCTCCGCAGGTTCTAATATGGCCTGTGGGATGAAAAAATCCACAGTCAAGTCTGTTCAACTCATTTTAGTTCCACATACAGACTAATATGATCTACAGTAAAATAATAACAGAATAATTAAAAAGAAAATCGCTATATTTTCTTCTTGGTTTGATGTGAAAAAAAATTATATTCCATTATGTCTATAAATATTGACAACTTCATATTTTTGTCCTTGTTTTAGTGCAAAACATAACATTAAATTATGAGAATTTTTACATTTACAAAATCCTGTAACAATAAAATGTGAAAAACCTGAAACGTCTAAAGAAAATTAAGCACAATTTGAACACTTTTCTGCCTGTTATTAAGTGTGTTTGTAGATCTGATCCATAATAAACATGTATAAATAACAAGTTGAGGCACATTATTGTTAAAAATGTGCTTATTTTTAATGAGAAATGTCACTTTTTTTCAGGTTATTTGTATCTTTTTTGTTTGGGTGGATTATAAACATTTGGAATTTCATAATTTAACGGGTTTGTCTTCACTAAAACAAAAACAGATTTAGAATTGTCATTATTTATACATTATTATGCAATTATTTTATACATTATTACCCCTTATGATCAAATTGGGCTGAATGTGGCCCCCCGGAAGAAAATGAATTTGAGACCCCTGCTTTAAAAGGAAACGTAATCTTAAAAAAATGTTTCCACCCATAACAGTTCCACGCTAACCCATGACTTCACCAGTCTAAATAACACTCACTCAACAAAAGGGGCTTTGAGATAAGATAAGCTTTTTGGTTGCTATTATTAGTCAGCTGTGAGTTTAGAACAGCGTGCAGAAGCTAAAACTAACACTAGGGCACGGAAACGTACTGGAGTTTTTTTCATTTAAATTCAAATGATCAAATCTAGACAAAAAAAAACCCCAACAACCTCCAATTTGATATCATACCAGCACGTTTCTGACCAACATCTACCTGATCTAATTCAACTGTAAATTGAGATGTAAGCTTCATCTGTTGGTTGGGTTAGGCTGGCGGCGTACACCGGAGGGGGAACTGGAGAATGCAGGCTGAACGGTGCAGGAGCTTTAACCGCGGCGCGCCCAGAGGCCTGCTGGGAAGCCACTGTTCCACTTCTCATTACTGAGGTCAGTCAGGGTTATCAGGCGATACTTAGACCAGAGAGCTATGCACTCAGCTTCACTCAACACGTACACACATACACATATTTCACCTTCGTGTCTGGCTGCGAGAAGGGAGAAACACGCGCTCACGCCATTTATGGAGACTGAACTGTAAACATGGTGGTGCTTCCTGAGGCTTCTGAAGCAAAGCCTAAACAGAAAAATCTATCCCAACACACTCACACAGGCCCATACAAATGCCCTCCTGCACACAAAGGGTTTACCCAAACACACCCACCCACTTCCAAACACACAGGTTAGATTTTCCCTTCACATCCACTCTGAACCCCCCCCACCACACACACACTTATATATACACATACATACATCCATATATATACACATGGGGATACACACTGTCTTATAAAAGCAAGCACCTTTTGCTTCCTGCATGACGCATTCTGTGAGTGCTATCTGATGGTACCCTGAGTCACAGTCGAGCTGCAATGCAGAATGGCAGAGCAAACACAGAAAGAGAGAGAGGGAGAGAGGGAGGGAGGGAGAGAGAGAGGGGATGGGAGGAACGTTGAAATGAAATGCCACTGGGCAGGTGCAGTACTCAAAAGAGAAAAAAAAAAAAGAAAAAGAATGAAAGATAGAAAGAAAAAAAAGAAAGAAGGCGAAATCAGTGAAGTGAGAGAGGAAAGGGGAGTGGAAGATGTGTGAAAATATTGAACATGTCAGGCATTGTATGTAGCAACAACAAAGAAATGTGGTGAACCAGCAGAAAGGAAACACTGAAACAAAGGGAAACACTCCATAGAAGGAGAAAAAAAAAAAAAACACCTTGAAAAACTATGACATGAAGAAGAGGGACGAATTGATATAAGAAGAAAAAATGAAAGTAATGGAAGAAGGAAAATGTACAAGATAGAAAGAGATAAAAACTGACAGCGAATTCCTGCACAGAACTCAATTTTCTGATAGGCTCCATGTTCAGAGTGTCAGATTTGTTGAGTTAACCCAGGTTAACCTAGTGTGTGTCAGCAGATGATAGTGTGCGTCTGTGTGTGGATGAGGTAGAGAGACCTTGTCCCAATCTAATCATGGTGTAGAGTGAAAAAAAAGGGAGGAAGGGGGGGTTGGGGGGGGGTGTTTTTAACTCAGAATTCACACTTTCCCTCTTCTGTGCGACTCCCTTTGTGTCAACAAACTGCGCTAAACAGTCGCAAACTATAGCAAGTACAGCATGCGTCACTCCGTTTGCAGGCTTTTTTTTTTCCCACTAAAGTCCAATTTAAAAGGCAAAGGACAATTTATGAGGCCTGTGAAGCGCACAGACAGGGACACTGCGATGATGTGAGACTTGTTTCGGCAGGAGACGACGAAGAGGAAGAGGAAGATGGAAAAGTGAAGTGAGGTGAACTTATAAACAACTTTATAGAGTTCATCTCTGCCAGCATCTAAATAAATCATTCCATTCATACAAAGCTCTGAGCAATCTTACTTTTTCTCTTTTCTTTCAGGCAACATCTCAGTGTCTTTTAAGTGTCCACTTTTTTTTTTTATTTTTTTTTTTATCCACACTCTCTCTGCTGTCCACTCTCTCTCTCCCTCTCTCCCCTTCCCTTTTTCTCAGCCGTTGACAATAGAGCCATTCATGTGGCCACACTTTGAAACATGGTGTGGGGGGTTGGAGAGGGCCAGAGGTGACATGAAGGGGTGGGGGAGGAAGGAGAAGAGACGGAGGGGGGAGGAGGGGGGGAGCTTTCCTCTCCTTTCTTCTCCGCAGCTCTTTTATGAGGGTAGAAACATCATTTTCTCAACCCAAGCGTCGCCCCGTCGCGACCCCTGAGCAGAGCTGAGAAGACTCAAGTGTCAGCCTCCCTGACCTCCCTCCCTCGACCTTTTACACCTCCTGCTTCTCACCCATCAGCGCTCCCTCGCTTGCCCTCCCACTCAATTCCACTGATACAGTCGGTAAAGCCAAACGGGTGGAAAACAAAAAAAAAAACTTTTTAATGAGTGATCAATTTCCACTTTCACTTGACAGATCCTAGATAAGGCATTATGTAACGGTTTGGACACAAAGTGCGTTTCTGTTTCGCTCTTGTCCGTCTGGACGGTGCATACCTGCTTCGGCCGGACTATCGGACGGCCGAAACATTTCCCAGATTCCACAGCGGCAACCCGAGCCATGTCCGGACCAAAGCCGGGCACACAGGTGCAGCCGGCGGTGGAGACAAGAGAGGGTGTGTGTGCACGACTGTGGGTATGTCTGTGCGAACATGAGAACATGAGAATATGATGGTGAGGCGGGGTGACGGGGACAGAGGGCAGATGAGTGCGAGCGCCTCGTTCACGAAGGGAGAAGGACAGTGAGCAGCAACGAAGCCAGACACTGAACCAGAGAGGTGGGATCTGAAGTGACAAAGCTTTGGAATAAACACATAAGGACAAAGAGAAACCAGGGAGTGTGACAGATTGTCATAGAACTAAATGTGGAAAAATAAACTCAAGTGTAAAAACAAAACAAAACAAAACAAAAAAAACAGACAGAAGGAGAAAAAAAAAAGAAGAGTGGGAGGGACACTGGTGGTGGCTGGCGGAGAACACAAATAAAATACAATGAAATCAGGATTGGAGGATTTACTTGAAACCCTTCTTCAACTTTGACCCCCTCCATCCGCTGTGGGGGTTTTGTCCTTGAGCTAACCACAACCTGGTGGGAGCGGGGAGCCGAGGAGAGACAGCGAAGGACCGATCTATTAGGGAATAATAAACGACGACAGTGTTCGGTTCTGTGGCGGGGGGAGATTTATGGCGGGCGCTGTGCATAAAGCTGTCTGCACTAATCTCATGGTATACACAGCGTAATCACACACACAGGGGCCCCCCGAGTGCCTCCTCCCTCTTTTAATGTACACACCGTGTCAGATGCACGGCAGGGGAGCACGCACGTGAAGGGGTAGCAAAAACCGATCGGCTACGCGCTCTGTAGGACAGGCGTGCGCGCACACCCGCTGAGCTGCAACACCTGCAGGCCATCTAGTAGCTGTCTAAAGTAAATCCGCTGGGTCTCATTTAGTGGAGAGGTGCTTTCCAAAAGAATGCCACAATGAGCAAACACACACACACACCGGAAAACGTCCATTTTGAAAATGCCATTTAGACGCATATGGAATCTTTAAACCTCCCTTCTGGTGAATCAAGTGAAACATTGCAGCCAATTTCAGCAATCATTCACTTTGTTCCACTGCGCTTTCATTTGCTTTAATGGATTTCCTATCAAACACGTGTAAATGTCTTGGAAAATTAAAAAAATAAAAAATAAAAAATTCTCTAGCGCAGAGAACATGATCCGTAAGATTTGGAAATGTAAAATTATCTCAGTCTACTGACAGGCTGTTTCACCTATTGCAGGAAAAATATTATTTCAAGCCTCAGTTGTGGATTAAATCACTTGCTATGAGATTTTTTTTTTTTTTTTTTTGCATCGCAGCCACACAGTGAAGGGACTTGGGCAGCTATCATTTTCCACCGTTCTGCTGTAGTAATCAGTACCGCTTTATGCTGTGCAGCTCAGAAACATGAACTAAATCCATAATGTAAAACATATGGGCAGGAGTATATAAAGCATACCAACATGACTCCAACCAATGCACAATCTGTCTTTTGACACAGTATTTACACGAACAGCAGCTCCATCAAACCGACCTGTTGAGTTCAGCACGTTCGCTCTGCAGGCCTCACCTCTGTCTTCCGCCTGCTGCTCTGTCTGAAGGGTTTACAATAAAACATTCGGGAGATTTTAAATTTTACTCGTGTTGTGCTGTGCTCTTTTATCTTGACCCTACCTTTGATCGGCTGTGAAACAGAAAAGGCTCATACGGGGCTCATTTTCTAGGCTTAAATGATGCCCTTGCATAAAAAAAATAAATAAATAAATGTCTATCACTATGCGAGGTCACACCTTGAAATATATTATTATATTCACCATTTTATGTTATTAAGCCACATATCAGTGCGAGAGTCAAAATTTTTATTCAATCCATTCAGCATTGAGCTAAAGCGGGGGGGTCAAACTCATGTTGGTTCAGTTCCACATCCAGCCCAATATGACCTGAAGTGGGCCGGATCATTAAAATA
>JAPSES010000102.1:3944367-3955666 GCA_029822895.1 Maxillicosta whitleyi
GAACGGTAGGCTAATGCTAATGCATCACCTAGCTTCTGTCCGCTGTTCTTCCTCTGGGATGAGCCCGTAGGCGTACCATACACGGCTGTGGGCGGGGCTTATGACATGACAGAAGGAGCTCTTTAAAATCTGTTCATAACTTTGATTTCTTGTTAACTAACAAACTAACTAACTAACAAACCCTGGCAAAGACAGAACCTCTTTGGCGGAGGTAATGACCAAAATCAGATTCTCTTACAAGTGCCTTATTCTAAACAAATACTATCCCAAACACTGGTCATTCTAAGCCCTTAGAAAATATTTCTCAAAGCAAATCTTAAAAAAAAGAAAGCTGTATAAACTGTGACAATTTTTTTTTTCACAGTTGTTGTTTTCCTAGAGCAGAGCAGACCTTGAGACAGAAGTGCTAAACTGCTCTGTGAGTCAGGTTAAAGAAACCCAACAGAAGCATTTGCTCCGTTGTATTCAGAGATTTTATTAACAAGGATGCACCTGTCAGCTTTCAGCGATACACCCACGCAAAACCAAACACACTGCCAAAAAAATACATTAAAAAAAAACTTTAATCTTTAAAAATCAATCTTAATCTCTCTCTAATGTCAGTCTTACTTAAATTATATTTAACGCAGAACCCAGGAAATGGAGCATGATTTTTTTCCCTGCTCTGCTAGCCAAGGTCAATTTCTCAACAGACTGTAACAATGATGGTCTAATGCCAAAGCCAGATGGACTACGCTCACTGTACGCTCTTTTAACTTCCAATTAGAACTATGCGTACATGCGCACATACGCACACGAGCATCCGAGGAGAAAGAACGCGTGAAGCCTGGAAAAATAATCAAGGTGCTGATTGTAAAAGATGGAGAATATTACAAAAAAAAAAAAAAAAAAGATCTGAGGCTTTAAAAACGGGCCCGTGCTCAGACAAAGGAATAAAAGTGTTGGTTTATTACGTCGCCACATTTCAAGATGACTGGTTGTTATTACAGCAGGGCAGAGCAGGACGGGGTTCAAAACCAAAGCCTCTTAACATGAGGATCATCTGTGACCCATTGTAAGTCAATGGGTAAAGATTATCTTAAAGTTAAGATGCTTTGGAGTAACAGGTCTCTGCTTCTCCCACACAGGAGACCAGGCATCTACTGCAACAGCCAGAGGTTCCACACCCCCCTCGAAGGCTCCCCACGCAAATAAAAGTCATGAATCGTTTTGTATTTGAGCAGTGAGTAGTTGTTCTGCTTTGTTACCAGGCTCCTTGCAGGCAGGGTGATTCATGTGTGCTTACTTTTTTGTGTCTCTGTGTTACTGCAAATCTCTGGATAACAGCTTTTTATGCTAAAAATATAAATGTAAAATGAGATATTTAAAGAAAACTCCACCTGTAGCCACTTCATCACATACCAGGCAGCTACCGGCTGTGGCGCTCGGAATTTCTAGGTCCATTACATTGTTTGACTGTAGTTTTTTTTTTTTTTTGTTATTCCCGACATGACTTAGCAAGATTGTGTTCCACTTCAGCTACAATGGAGGATAATAAAAGAAAAGTGTTGTGTCGAACGGCAGGTTTTGGCGTGTGTAGAAGAAGAACCAAAGAGCGAGGACTCCAAGACTCACCAGCGTTCAACAATGGCACAGGATGACTACTGGAAATCAGGCAGACACCAACTGAGTGTCGTCTCAAAAGAGAAGAATTCAAGATGAAAAAGGAACTTGGCTTCTACTATGGATCACAAAAACATGGGCTTGATTCTTTTATTAACCATCTTTTCCACTGGATGCCGCACAACTAATCACAACACACTCCAGGGAATTTTTTTTTTTTAACACCCAAAGTATCTTGAAGTAGGTGGGTTCACCACTGAATGGAAATTACAACACTTGATCCAGGAAAGCAATGAACTTCAGATATTGATTATTCAGTCGAGCAGTACAGTATTTCTTTAAAGGAATTGATTCGGCTTTTGGCAAATTAAGTCTATCAAGTCTATCTGTTCGGCCACAAGGCATCTGGGATCATTCCTGCGTCTGTGAGGGTTCAGACACACATCACTTCAACTTAATATATAAACCAGGGGTGTTAAACATGCGGCCCGGGGCCCAAAACCGGCCCGCCAAAGGGTCCAATCCGGCCCATGGAATGAATTAGTGAAACAGAAAAATTACACTGAAGATATTAACCACTAAAGATAGAATAAGGTCAAATAATTTTAGGTCAATCTAAAGTGGGTCAGACCAATAAAACACTATCAGAATAAACCATAAATAATGAAAACCACCCTCTCCCCCCCTTTTTTTTGTATAAAAACACAAAAATGTTTACATTTACAGACTAGCTTTTTACAAAAATATGAATAACCAGAAATGTCTCAAGAGAATTAAAAGTAATTGTACCAATATTCTAACTGTTATTAAATATTTAGTGTATTTGTAGATCCACTGTGATCTGTACGTTATAATGAACATGTGAAAATGAGGAACTGAGGTTAAATAATGGCCTAAATTGTAAATATTACACTTTTTTCTACATACATTTCTTTTCGTTCATATTTTCCTCATTTTTTTAAAGGATAGTTTGTAGATTTAAACACTTTTTTTCCACATTTCTATATTATTATGTTATTATTTTAATGATCCGGCCCACTTTAGGTCGTATTGGACTTGATGTGGAACTGAACCAACACCGGTTTAACCCCCCCTGATGTAAACCGTCTGGTAATCGATGCATGGTAAGTCGATCAAACAGCTCATTCTGCCCCCAAAGTTAATGAATTCCTCAAAAGATTACCAAGTTTCATGGTGGACTTCACAGGGATAAATATTATGGGACATGTCAGTAATGAGGAATGAGCAGGCGGCTCGGTTGAATGTGAGCAGGAAGCAGCTAGTCATGGTGGTGACCTATGGACCATCAGTCACTCTCCCTGTCTGGGCCATGTCACAATCAGCTAGTACCGTACTCCCAAACCATCCATCTCACTCTTAACTCGCCTTCCTTCACTGTCTTTCATGCTTTTTGTTTCCCTCTGTGGCGCTGTCAGCTCTCTGCTCTCCTCCTCTATCTATCCCTCCATCTCACCCTGACAACGCTCACTTCTTTTTTCTGCCCTCTTGTACATATCGTTAGAAAATGTTTGCCGAAACTTCAGCTGTGACAAGGAACAGCTGTCCGCCCGCAAACCCGCTCATTTGTCTCTCTTGTGTAGACACCCTCTTTAACATTCAGTTACAAACCCATTTCGGGCTCATGTCCAATCAAAGCTGCGTGTTGACGTCCGCTGGCAGACTGACAGAAAAATGATTTGAGTTTCAGTGTTAATGAAATTGTACGGACAAAGAGACTGAAAAGTAAATTAATATTGCCCAATGTGGAAGAGACCGAGAGATAACAGGATGGAAAATTTGTCTTTTGTTTTACATTTTACCAGGTGTACAAAACCATGTGAGCGGCTATGCAAAAGAGGACTCCACCCCGAGACAAAAGCAGGTGTGAAAACTCTCCCCTTTCACACAAACATCCAACTGATCAGGTTATTTCTACAACAACTGCTAAAAAAAAAAAAAATACTCATTTCTCGCATAAAAAGGGAAAAGGTCAACATTTCAATTTGTTTCTTTCTTTCAAAATTGATTTTCCAGAAACAAGCAAATCAAACAAATAACTCACCAAATGAAAGTTATGAAAACCCAACACACAGCTCACACAGGAACTGTAAACAAACTCAAATAAATGGCATTAGCAAGCATCTTTGATCGTTCTACAAAATAAAGCTCACTGAACTCGATTAAGGACGAAATTGAGTTGATTTGAGTGAAATCTTTTTTGCAGTGCAAATGTACGTGGCATGCACAGGATGGCTCAGATCTGGGAGATCTTTCACACAGTTTAATATTCATGGCACATTCTCAGTTACAAACCAAAATCCAGACACGGCCGCGCGCGCACACACACACACACACACACACACACACACACCACAGCATTATCAGCTCCCTCCTGTTGCTATCCTGTTTATTTGGAATGATGCCAAAGCCACAGTAGTTGTTGCAATATGAGCCTGACCCTACGTTAAGCTAGGAGTCTAATGACAGTGAGCCAAAACAACATTGAACAGTGAAGAGAAGAGATGGAGGGATGACAAAGGAGGGGTTAAGAAACTGGAGGGACAGAAGAAGGAAAGTAGATGGAGGTGATGGACGCTGAGGGAGGAAGTCCTTACATTGTACACACCCCTGGTCTGTATGTCAATGATGGCTCTCTCTCTCTCTCTCACACACACACACACACACACACACACACACACGCACGCACGCCTTCAGACTGGCTTCTCATCCCACCAGTCCTCTCTGTGTCACCCGGGGGAGGAGGATTGACCTGGCCCAGTCCAAATGCTGCCAGGAGGATTGGATGATCCTGCTTAGGCAGGGTGTGCTGTGAAGCAAGCTAATGAGAGGCCGGTGTGTGTGTGTGTGTGTGTGTGTGTGTTGGCTGGCTTTGCTAAGGGCCTCTGGGTTCAACCACCCAGGGCAATCTGCCCAGTGATGCTGGGACACATGTGACCCCTTTAGACCTAAGGCCTGGATTACTGTTACCACTACTACCACTGTGAGTGAGCGGTTCTGCACAGAGCTGCTGCATGAATATGTTTTCTGGGAAAAAAAAAAGTTGCTTGTTTGTGCATGTGTTCCAACATTCTGAATTAGCTCAGCCAGCAACACGCTTTTTAATCTCCTTCATCCAAATCATCAGCACTTTTAACAATTACCAAAATCCCAAAGTCACTTCTAAAGCCCAAGGGACTGGGGAAGCAAATTAGTTCTTTAGCTCACCCCAGCATATTTACAACGGCGCTTTATAGCCGTTATGATGTTGATGAATGTGCACTGCCCCTGCCAAATAAACTTATAATCGAGTGATAAAATAATGAATGAATTCCGAGTGGAACAACAATCCATGACGCCTGCCAATTTCCTCACCTCTTCTGTGTGTGTGTGTGTGTGTGTGCATGTCTGCCCTCCTGTGTTTACCGTCGGTGTGAGTTTAATGTTCACTTGCACATGCAACAAAAGGAGATACATTAGGACCACACACTCTTTACACATGTGTCCAACAGAGATGGGAGGGAAGGTCGAGTCCCCCGGGGCACATTTAGTGTGTGTGATGTGCAGGCCTCTGCTGAGCATGTACGGCTGCAATAGATCTGTCTGTTCACATGTCTGTATTTTCACAGTCAGACCGCATTCCTGTCTGTCCATCTGTCTGCCTGCGATGCCTAAAGAAAGCCTGGAAGAAAGAAAAAGGATTGCAGCCTCTGGTCGGATTGGCTCTTTCCCCTGGCCTTTCCATTCTGCCACATCAGCTCAAACCTCCTTTCACAGCTCCTGTTGCTTTCAGCTCGTAAACTTACACACACTCCTCTTTTTCACCATGGGATAGGGAGGTAGGAAGAGAAAGAGAGAAGGGGGAAATGGAGGGGGACGTGTTGCCGACTTGTTTTAACAAGCGGCTTCAGCAATACGGTTCATATTCCTTTCTTCTTCTCTCCACTACATTCCCTTTCTTGTTTTAAACCCTCCATTTTAATATAAAAAACTACCCAGTGGATATTCTCTAATCATTTAGCCTAAGGATGCATGTAGGCTTACCAGGCTCCTGCTTACTTATCTACACAGCCACGAAAAGCCTCAGTGCATACATGCATAATTCACGAAGAGGAAACCTACGGGTGGATTTCTCAGGGTGAAACTGGGTGTGGATTTTCAATCTCATAAACAATCGATAAATGGGTGTTAGGATGCTGCCGCTTTGATTTGACAACCTGTTTGACCTACTAACATTCATTTCACTCTTCTAGTTCAGCAAACCCTCTGCAGAGACGGATTCCAGTGATTTTTGAGGGGTTGGAGGGGGGTGGGTGTCTCTGCTCCATTTTTTTTGTAGTTGAAACACTTAGCCTGGTTAGTTAGTCTTTTATCCGGTGCCAATTAGCCAGCGATTAATGAATTATTGAGAAACGGGAAGGGGGGGATTAAATTTTAATGTGGATCTTAGGGGGAATAGTTGTATTACAAGTCACTGCAAGCGTCAACGAGGAAACGCCCACCCTCGGCAGCCGTTTACAATAATCTACAGTCGTTTACTTAAATATGGAAAGAGAGGAATGAAAGAAAAAAGAGGCAGACTGCGTGGGGAGGGAGGGGTGAACGAGAGGCCTTAAGAACAGATACTGAAGTCGAACTTGCAAAAGGGCCAAAAACTACACAAGTCCATATGCTGCGATCGGAGGAGTGACCAAAGCGCCAACATTTTGCATATTTCGATTTCTTTGCGTCTGTGCGCTCGGCGGTGTGACCTCCTGTTTTTGATCTCCTGTGTGTTTCACCCTCCGCCCAAGTCTGCATCCACTCCGCTCCTCCTAATGTAAGATTCGATCTTTCATTACGGTGGCTGTGTAAGGCCGATAATGGGAGATGCTGGGATAAGGATAATGTATGTCTGGTGGTGTGTGTATGTGTGTGTGTAAAGGGGGGGGGGGGGGGGTGCTCTTTCCAAGGTGATCGTTCTGGTTCAGTTCTCTCTTCCTCAAGCAGAACCTGTATTGGCACTTCAGACTTAACAGGTATTGATTTACTTAGGGTTAGGACTATCTCTACTCTGTTTCCCTCTACTGTTCCTTCAGTTTCTTTCACCTCTCGGCACCCGTCTTTGTTTATATTCCTCTCTTCACACCTCTTTCTCGCCTCTTTCTGTTGTTACAACTGATTGAGTGGTCAATAAAAGAAGTGGATGCAGCCCTTTTACGTGTAGATTTCTCATGCTACTCTACTGTAAATATACATCAGCCTGAGCACTGTTGCTTATTTTGTGTTCCAGGAAATAATCTGGTTCACGAAAGAGCATCCAAACAGAGTCGGAGGCAAATGTATCCTCCAGTACACCCGTGGGTGCCTCTTCCCTCCCCTTCACCTCTGTCAATCCTAACACATCTTTGGGTGCGTCAGTAGCTTGCTGTAGCACCATAATTAGTAGCTGGATGTGACACATGTTTCTAATTTGCTACGTCTGGTCACTGCACCAGAGGAGGGAGTGACAGAGCGAGGTAGAGAGGAGACACCGACAGACGGAAAGTGACAGGAGGAGGAAGTGGGAGGGAGAAGAGCGCAATCCAGAGGGGGTTGGGGGGCTAGGACACAAAGAGGAACATGGGAATAAGCAGCTAGGGAGAAGGGAAAAATATGAGCGAAGGAGTGAAAACAGAGCATATTTGGGCAGGGAGGTGAGGAAGTGGAGGAGGTGGAGAATGCTCACAGAGGCGGAAATAAAGAGAAGAGGTGGAGGGAAGCTGCAGGTGGACGGTCGAAACTTCAAAGCAGAACATTCTCCCAGGTCTGGAGGTTAACAACGTGCCAGTCCATTTGCTACACAGACAAGATGTGAACCATACATGCGCTCCTGCACCTGATTGATACAGACTGCTGCTTCTGCTTACTTTTTGCCTCATTTCAGAAGCACAAACCAGATGTGTGTGGGCCCAGCGTGGGCTGTTAGCATATTTCAGCCCAGGGCCAAAACCTATTTTGCCTTGAGGCAGCTGAAACTTAAGCATTACCCTTGTCATGTAAAGACTGTGTAGAAACAAGTACATGGACGTGTGTAAAAGAAGCAAGAAAATAAACTGCAGGAATGACTAAGCTGATTAACTATGAATAGTAAGCTTCACGAATAAGCCCCATACTGCATAATAGGCTTTGTATTTGGAATATATGATCTGCAAAAGTGTCTGTAAAGTCTGGCATTAAAGCCACCACCCCTCTAATTGCCAGTCAGGCCCATTCGCTAAGCCATGACACCCACCTCACACTAAAGTCCATTAGGAAACAATGGCGTGGAATCACCTGTAAGGCCTCAAAAGCCTGGGCTGTTAGCTTCTCAGTAAAAATTACCCTCCCGTGTCCAACCCTATTCCCTGTTGGGTGAATCCACCCACTGCTGACAAAAAGCCCTCATTAAGGGCTTCATGCCTGGCTCCACAGTGGGGGCCCACGCACAGTCACATCTATAGAAAGAGGGAAGACTGGGCAGACCAGTACCTACAGCACAGTGAGGTACTGAAACGCTGGGTGCCAAGTGGAAACGGAAAGATTCGGAAGACTTTAAATAAATCTCCACTGCAGTTTTTAGCTCCATGAGTGAGAAAAGATGAGCAATAGATAAAAACTAGTCTAAAATAAGTAATAGTCCCCAGTTGGATATTTTGTGACCTCCACTAGATTCTGTCTGGTGCCTCTAAAAGCCCCCACTTTTCCTTCACCTCCATACAAGCAGCCTTGTTATTCTCCAGCCCCTCCTCACCGCCACCGAGCGTCTATTCAGAAGCATGAAAACTGGCAGAGGTGTGAGAAAAAGTAGTGTCAGTCGTTAAGGCCAGGCAGCCGAGAGGTGTTTAAAATGACATTTCCTCAGCTAATGCCTCACACCTTCTCCAGAGGGAAAAGAGAAAATGCAAATGAGTGGGCAGCAGTGTAGTTGGAAGGGCCTGGACTTTAACCAAGGTCATCCAGCAACAGCTATTAGAGCATCACACAAGTCTTTATTATCCTACACACACACACACACACACACACACACACACACACTGCCAGGGAAACTATCTGGGTTTTGACTCAGAGCTTACATGGACTTTACCAATAATAAGTACAGCTGATTTTAGCCCCTAGAATCAATGTGAGTGTGACAAATTCACAACAGCTGTGAAACACTGATTCAGCTCAAGGTGTATACATTCACCAAATTACACTGTTTATGTTGAGCTCCAACTGTAGAGCAAACAAAAGCCGATTGACAGATGATATTTGGAGAAGAAAGTGTAATAAATCGGGAAATAAAAACTAAAAATAATTAAGTCTTTTCACAGGGACTGCCTGAGAAAAGGCCTGCGCTCTGTAGTAAAGGACAGCCCTAACCCAACTTTATGGGCTTTTATTTTTTTACTGTCATGATTGTAGGCTTATTTGCATGCATATGTTCCCAGTAAGTTCCTATTTTTATCACGAAATTAACCCCATGTGTCTGTTTTTTTTTTCCTGCCCTGACCTGGAAACTTCCACATCCAAACCCAAACAGTAACATTTAAGATCTGCTTACCTTTCGTTCAGGGAATTCCAGTAGATAGGTTCCATACTGCTGGCTGTTGTGCCCACTAAATCCAGTAAGAAAACCAGCAGGATCACCACTCCATTTCCACTCAGTCGACACGCCATTTCAACCCTGACACCCAGCATATGCAGCCCCATTTAAAAAAAGAAATGGGGAGAATATTTTGTGTTTCTAAAGCGGGTGTGAGGAGCCTCTCAAAACAATGGATGTGCGACTACAGCCGATCAGGCTATAGGTAAAAGGCAGTCAAAGTGTAAAGTGAAAACCCGCTGTGCACAGCCTCATGGATTCACAATTCAACAAACTGAGCTGGATCAAACCAAAAAATCACGCTCTGAAACGTGTAGGACAAAGTTGTTCAATCCGTGCGTATGGATCTCCAAATAAAATAAAAAAAAAAAAAAAAAAAAAAAAAAACCGCAGGGTTTTGTGCGCGTCCACGGCCGTACTATTTCAGTGCCAATCCCATGACTTTCCCATTAATTTGTCATTAGTCGTTCTTCTTCCAAAAGCAGCCCTCCACAGCTCAAATATAACTCCAAATGGATCGGATTTTCTGAATTTTATCGCCACTCAGAAGCTATTTCTGCTGCCTTTCGGTGCGCCCTAATTGTCTTTTTGCGAACAATGTTCCCTTGTTCTCTGTGCCGACTCTGTGTGATTTCTCTCCCATTACCTTGTTTTCTTGCAAGAAAATCTACCTGCCAACATACCAGGCTGGACTGAAAAGGAATATTATCAGTCTGTTAGAAGAAAACAATCGAAATCAGGCAAAAAAAAAGAGAGAAAAAAACTGAAAAGGCGAAGCGTTTAAAATGGAAAAGATGTCACTCCTGTCCACAGCTCCATCCTCATAAAAACATGTTGATGCTCGGTGCAGCTTAGTCAATGCGCATTACAATCCTTATTCTCCTCTTTGAAAAACACACAGGTTCAACACGGCTTGTAAATCCGCAAATCCTTAAAGCAACGGATCGGTGAAAATTGAGAAACAAAATCACAGGATCCAGGAATGATAAATCCAGGGATCTATTAAATCTACAACACAAGAAAACTGAGATGGAAACAAACCAAAGAGCTAGAAAAGCATCTCCACTCTAATAAAGCCGCACAAAGGCCAACGTGAAACTTGTGAAGTGATGAAAAAAATAATAAGATACGAATTGTGCGCATTAGTCCCTTTTGGAAAATGTCAGATTTAGCGCATCGTTTGGAGAGCAGGACGCGTCGCTTCTCGGGCAGAGGAAAGCGGTTCTTTCGTTATCTCATCCGTCTCTCTGCCTCAAAATCCCACTGGTTTGACTTGCCCTAATGCTCGCAGCACATTGACAGACCGACTGGGTAGTTTGAGAGAAGGAGGAGGGAAAAGGGGACGTGGATGAATGGAAAAAAAATCCCCATCCTCAGACTGGCAGGCAGCTCGCACTGACGGAGCGCAATTCTTCCAGGCTTTTTCGGGGGGCGGTATCGAGTCCCTTTCAGCACCTCCTCTCTCCTCCTCCTCTCTGAGTTTCAGGGGGCCCCCGACTCGGACCTCTGGACTCCCTGACGCTCTATTCTGCCTCCTTTCAAACACTACAGAAGAATCCACCACCCCGGTAGACGCTCAGCAGTGTGCGTCTTCCTCTGCTCAGTGCGCGAGGGAAGAGCAAGAGCGCCCTCAATGCATAGAGTGCGCATCACATGTGGTACCAGGGTGGAAAAACCTGCAAAAATGTTACAATAATGTTAGTATTTAAGACACAGGATATGTCTGAAGTTACTGTATGATATCACAACGCAACACCTTCTTTGTGTCTGAGCAATAAAACAATTACGCACTCATGTTACACCTTTCACATCACTATAGAAGTAAGAAAATATTTCCTGATGTGATCATTGGACTGGCCTCACCTCATCACTCCAGGGCTCAGTCTAAACAAAACGAAGAAATCCCCTCTGTGTGTGTGGGAGGATGTGGCCCTTAGTCTGACAGGGCAGAGGAAGAGTTGGTATGCGGCTCCAAACGCTTCAAAGTGGGCCCTTCAAGTTGACGAGGTACAGGAGGAGCAGGGTGGCAGGCCCCCACTAAGGGACACACACACACACACACACACACACACACACACACACACACACACACACACACACACACACACACACACA
>JAPSES010000102.1:3969613-3987642 GCA_029822895.1 Maxillicosta whitleyi
AAAATTGACCTAATTTTATGTTTTTGGCCTATTTTGACTTTAAATATTGCAGATAGATTTGTTACTATAGAACACGTATAGTAATTAACATGTGGGCTTTGCATTGGTGACCTTGTATTTGACCTTGACCTATTTTTGGATCACACCTATGTTCACATAAAACTTGTTCTGTACTAAATCCACACACTTGTGGATTTTATAACTAAATATCACACTAAACAAACTTGTACAATGAACTATTAATACCCACGTGGGAGCTACCCGTGAGTTTGTTAACAAACACGGTCTATATTTTTCATTTGGATCTCTGTCCAGCAGTGAAAATAACAAAGTGCTTTGAGCTTTTATCACTTCATTGCTTTCTTTGTCTATAAAAGTTGTTTCTTAAATGGTTCTCATTCTATCTAGTTATTTTCTGATGTTTTAGTCAAAGGCCTCATGACATTTTTTTTTACATTTTTTTTCACCATGGTAGACAGAGTGACTCCCTCTAGTGGTCACATAAATCTGTTGGACTGTGGGTATGACTATATTCAGTTCATGTCTCTACAATCCAATACATTGGCATGTTTGGCATAACTTCAGAGCACTTTATTCTAATCACTGACATGAAAATGTTTATATATATAATATTTATAGTACAGATGTTACATAAGATCTCTAAAATGTAATTTCAGAGCATTAGAAGTGTATGTACATATGTATGGTATCATTGATGCATGTGAATATAAGACTGGAATGTACCTGAAACCAGATGATATACTGCAGTTGTTGCCTTAATATCCATATGGATGATATTTGGTTTGTCAGAGGTTGGTGCATATGAAGAGCTCTTTTCCAAAACACTATAAAACCCATTTAATTATATTTTTTTATTTTATTTTTCCAATCTCATTTTAAGATAGCATCAGGAAAATTGGAACCAGGTTAATGTTATCTGCTATTTCCATAACAATTTTAAACATTATAACATAGATTTCAGTGATATTGACAGAGAAAAACAATAAAAACTCTTAATTTTTGAAAATGGATATATAGCATTTTGGAAAAGAGCTCTTCACATCAAAACGAATGTTATCATGAATGGCAAAATCATCAACAACAGTATCTGGTAAGACTCTGTAATCTATAGTGTTTCTGTAATAATGAGTCTGTTATCAGTAAAAACAAAATATAGCATTGGCTCTTGATGGTAAATTACGAATATTTGCTGCTGCTGGAGTATGGTAGCTTCTCTAGCAATTACAGAGGGAATTTTTGATAAAAAAAAAAATAGTTCTATTGGCTACTTTAGTAAGTGGGATTACTTTTTCATGTGTTGTTTCTATTATCTTGTTCTGCCCAATTACTGTTGCACTGTGCCATTTATGGACCCTTTCATGTTGCTGGTGCATTAGCTCAGATGGTGACCTTTCTGGAGCTGGTTTCTTACAGCACGTTGTCACCCAGCCTGATCACTGGTACAGTAAAAGTGTGTTACTTGCCAAGTGTCCGCTCTGTAGCTGAGCCAGCCACTTAAGAGAACTGAATAGGCTTTACTCCCATGATTGAGTCCATTTCTTGCTAATAATTAGATCACTGATTTGATTCAGTGCTTCAGCAGAGCATGTAAAGACCTAAGCTGGGCAGCAGTGATGACTTCCAAATAAACAGTTGAGTGAAAGGATAGAGAGGTTCTTACTACTGTGGCACAATGACATCAGTGGCGAGCCTAGGGAATACGGCCCTCCGTTCAGTTCTACTTTTAGAAACAACTCAGTGTGCAAATAAACCATACTAATGATGGCACTCTGCAAAATGTGAGTGTGGTCAGAGTTGAAGATTGATTTAGTGTTTGTTTGATTCGCTGTGTTTGAGAGTGAAGCTTCTAGTTGTGAGTAGTGTTTTCCAGACGGCATGCTAATGCAACAAGTCACGATGAGATGTTCAAAACAGTGTTGTCACCAGAGGAATTTTGAGCGTTTAATGAGCCATGAAAAAGAGCGTCATCTTATGTGACCACCAGATTGGCTGACTGGTTTTTGACTTTAGGAATTATAGAGCTATATAAAGAGCTCCAGACTAACTTTTTCCACTAGCGCTGGTGTACCCGACTGATAATTTTAGGTGCACCAGAGCAAAATTTAGGAGTTCTATATAAATTAACATGAAACTTAACACATTCCTATTTTTCCTATCTGAACTGTATAACTAATTAGCCTAATTAAAACTTACTAATGAAATGGAAAATGGTAATCCTTGTTTTGTTTGTTTTTACCATTACATGATAAGCCTTTTAATGTAATTACAGGATTATGGGTATGTACTCACATGCTTGAGCATTGGCCACAAGTTTTATTCTGTTACTATTGCTTCACCCATAGAAATTGGATTGTTTAGAATTTGAAGTTTGCTCTAAAAGTTGACAGTCATGTATACATTTTATTTCAAGTTCCATTAGATTAAATTGTTCAAACCTTTTTTTCTCAGGTTAAGATCACAATATGTTATTGATGGCAGTGGCTGAGTGATAGAGTGACAAAAAATAGCCAAATGAAGATACACCATAGGTCTTTGTATCCTTACCAGGCTACAATCAATCAAGTCCTTGTGTCCTTATTTCTCTATCTATCTGTCCCTGCATCCATCTCTGTCTGAGGCCTGTTGGCGTCACACCACTAGTGTTGAAGTGAGGGTAAGGATAACAAAGATGTGAGTGAGGGAGTTGGGTCACATTAGTGACCGCCAAGTGATGAATAATCCATTTTAAACAGCAGCAAAAGAAATTTACATTTTAGGATTTAAAAGAAAAAACATTTCAAGACATTTCATCAATCACATGATCTGTTTTCCCTCAGTTTATCACTAAGAAACCCATTCTTTAGGGGTTTTTTTGTGTATTATAGTCTCTTAAAAGCAACCTGTTGTATATTATAATAATGTTTTCTGTACATTAATGATTCATTCTATGTGTCTATTCTTTGAACATATGCGAGTGTTAGGAACTAAAATCATTTCATTGACTTTTAACATGTAGATTTTCTCTATTGTAATTCGTTGATTGAACTAAACTAAACTTATGTTTTGCATGAAAAAAATGTCTGCAAACAAGTTGGCTGTTTTCCATTACACACATCAATCATACCCCTTAAAATAAATGATTATCAGCAATGTCTGTAGTACCATATATACTGTATATATGTCTGTCCTACATATAAACATGCACTTTTTGGGAGTTGCAGAGATAAAGATGATGTGCATGTTGAAGCACGGATTAAATGCCTAATATTAAATCAAGGTATCAGAATAAGAGAAAAGCATCTTTCGCGTATGTGTAATATAATTGTTATATAATTGTTTTGATATAATGTGTAGGTTTATCGATTATAGATAATGCATCTGTTGATTTAAAACATCACTCTGTGTAAATGTCTCAACAACAAAAGGATATAAGGCATTTTAAAATGACTTGAGTTTTTTTTTTTATTTTTAATAGACGCTAACATGTAGGAGGCTTTCATCCTATGAGGTCTCCCTCCTACATAAATTCTACTCTCCAAGTTCCAGACTTTGTTGCTGGATCATGGCTTTAATTTATCTCAATCCATCTGGAGCAAATGTGTGCTAGTGACAGTGGTTAGCAGGAAAGGCCCCGCGATAAAAAGCCGGTGGCAAAAATTCCCAGACTCTAAGAAGATTGAAGTGATGTGAGGCAGTAGTAGGAGAGACAATGAGATACTATCAGTGATGAATTTATTTTCGCAGCCTGAGCCAGTAGTAGGCGCATCTGTTAGTGTTGTATGTGTATTTAATGGAAGATTCAAATCTCACTTGACAGTTTAACTAATATTTGATTTTATCAGTTGTAACCTTTCTGCTCTTGTGACATAACAAAGATTGTTTAAAAACAAGAGTTCTGATAATAGTCTGTTACATATCTCAATCAATCAAAGGGTGAGTGTGGGGGTGCACATAGATGTACAGCAAACTAAACAACACCTGTTAAAAACTAGAGTTGCTGTTTCTAGTATAACAAAAAACAAATATCGATAACTGTTAATACGACTGCTCCAAATACAAATATTGACAGTGGATATACGACAGCTGCAGTACCAATAATAGAAACCTCTACTATCTATGTAGCTATATGATAAACACTATCACAATTATATGAATAAAATAAATGAATAATAGTGATGAAAGCAGGAGAGAAGCAGGACTACAGCAGCAGGTACAGAGATGGTTCAGGGAAGTCCAGGAAGGAAATGCTAACTGTTGTAGAGCTTTCTTGTATGGGATAAGGATGGCATTTACAGGCAATATGCAACTTTTTTCTCTGTTTTTTTATTGAATTGTACCCTCAATACTAGTGATGTATTTTGAGTCTGAAGATGTATTTTTTTCCTACATACCATTCATTACTGGAGTGAAACAACCTTAAATATGTTGATTTATTTAGAGTCGGTGTAATATGTTGAATTAAAGCGGCAAACTACAAGATTTGTTGGTGACATATTTGTAGATGTGTTTTTCTTCTGTGTAAGTGGTATTATTATGTATTAAGAACAGCTTTCAGCCTTATTATTGTGCTTTGCATGTCTGTGGAAGCTGGTGTTTAGCTTGAAGTGGCTTAAGAGAAATTGTTTTATATTTCACACTGGTGTTAACTGTTCCTATGAGAAACATGTTAACAGAAATATAGATATGTATCTTTTATGCTTTTGTCAAAATATCAAATGTGAATTGTGAAGACACAGGACATGTCTTGATTTTTATAGAGATGTAAAAAATCTGGGTCTTTCTAATTAATTAAGTCTATGTAGACATCTGGTAATAGTTTGGTCTTCATGTGTATCAGGTTCTGAATATATTGTTAACAGTGTAAGATTTGATAGACATTGTAGTTAGTAAGTTTGTTTTTCGGCTTTTCCCTTCAGGGGAATGTTGATTTGGCAGAGGTTTTTACATCGGATGCCGTTCCTGACACAACCCTCTGTATTTATCCGGGCTTGGGACCGGCACAATGAGACACTGCCCCCTTGTGGCTACAGGTGTAGGTGTATATTGCATAAAGGATCGAACCATCTTCCACACCAAAGTCAGTGGTGTAAACCACTAAGCTACCCACATACTAAACATGTATTTACCTTTTGGGGGTGATCTGAGTCACTCCTTTCGGACCAGTGTCACTACAGTGTGTACTACTGTGTCCATCCAAACCGGCTGAGTTCCTTATCTTTATCTTCTTTTGGCCTCCGCTTTATGTCCACCTTGATGTCATGTGATCATGCAGAGATGGGAACCCCACCTGCAGACCCTGTTTGAACTAAATTGCATATTTAAATGTAGGCGTGTTAAGGGAGGAGTCTGGTCCTCCAACATTTGCGCTCAATTCCACTCTGATTGGGATGTATAAAAGAAAATTTGCTTGGATTCGGGCGTACGCTCAGTTTTGTTTATTTGAATTTTTTTTATGCGCACAAATTTTCCTGGATTGCCAGGTTTCAGTATGAAATCCACGCAAATCTGTTGTACATGACGCTCCTGGTCAACAAGTTGAGATTAAATCCCCCTCTTGGAGTCTGGAAGATTAGTCATGTTGAGTAGCATCCAATGCAAAAGAGCTCTGCGTTCATTCAATTGAAAGTATCAGTCAAGTTCATCCGTCTTTTTTTTTTTTTTTTTTTTTTTTACAATTGTAATTATTCATCTGAATTTTATTGATGTCTGCACACAGCTAATATAATCATCTTTTTTTCTAAGCTGGGGAAGATTTGGGGGAATTTTCCTACAATTGCACTCTCTATAACCCTGAGCAGAATATCTGAGTAGAGCAGAGAGGGGAGGTGGGAGAATATGAACAGACAGAAACAAACAATACACACTTTCACAAAGATCAGGACAGACACAGGCAGTATATGGTTTTATATATGCAAATCCCAATTTTATAAATGAAACACACATACAAATCATATTTATAGAACAGTGACGTCTATGTGAGATAGCTCAGACGACTTAAACTCCTCAAACTCATAGATTATGTTGAAAAGAAGATCAAGGTATTAGCTAAAACTAATGCAGGCTAATGCAAAGTTATTATGAACGTCTGTGTTTCTGCGTGTCTAAAGGACCTGGTATTATGATCTAAGTGTTGTCAAATGATTGTTATACAATTATACATTTTTAATCAGATTAAGTCGTGTTACTGTGGATTATTTTCAATTAATCATGATTAGATAAGATTCCCTTTTTACTTTATATAAATGATGTTTTATTTTGCGTGAACAAACATAAAGAAGGGAATATATACTGAATGTTCTTAGCGTGTTTGTCGCACACTGGGGGATGCCTTAGCTGACGTGTTGGCAGAACCTCTGACTACCGCATGTTTCATGTTAATGTGGTATTTTAAATAGGAAGTGCTTTGGTGAAAAGAAAACTCCCTCCTGCAGAGTGTGTTTAATACTTTGTCAGTTTTTTTTTTTTTTTTTTTGTCCTCATATTTTCACCCAGAGGACGTTTAGTGTTTTACATTTTTATGTTTCAGTTCTGCTGCCTGTCACTACTGGATCAACTGAACATTTGTTCATCTGTTACGTTAAAGTGATACTCCGGAATTGTGGACATTGGGCCTGAGTCAGCCCGAGTGTAGGAAATGTGTAGAGAATTTTTTTTTTTTTATTCCACGCAGTCTTGCCCTGTGTTCCAATATCCATACTTTCCGTACTTAGTTTGAGTACGAAGGGTGTTCACATTACAATCGTGGCGAAAATAAGTGTACTTAAAGAACCCGGATGGTGCACTCAAAATGGTCAAATCGTGAAGTGTGGAACGATGTACACTTTTCGTACTCAACAACCGCCATCTTTACTACGTAGCGGAACAGGCGGAGCCAACTGGCTCTAAAAATAAAATAAAAATCAATGACGGCGTTGCATTTTACATACAGCGTTTATGCGAGAACTCATTTTCAAGGTAGAGGTGCGTGAAGGGTTAGATATTAGCGAAGTCGGGTATGTAATGTAATGTAAGTACCCAGCATTCAATATAGCAAAAATGCAAACAAAAACTTAATCTAAACGAGAGCTGAAAACATATACACATAATAATAGTATTTTAATTTAGAGTAGAAAATAAATTATTTACTATTATAATTAATAGATTTTAACAATTGTAACCTTCTAACCACTCCCTACTTTAGCTCCAAAAAACAGATATACATCTTTTAGTCTCATTTCTCATCTCATTTCTAACTTTTTCTACAAGAAATTTACAAACATTTCACAAGATCACAAGACTAATTGTGATGGTGGATTAATCCATACCATAGATTTTGACAGCCCTAATACAAGTGTGATGTTTAACCAACCCCTTCAGATACACCACTACCCTCCATAGACCGGAGAACACCTTAAAAACTGAACATCAGGGTGTAGATGAGACATTAAGAGTGGTTCTAGGTTGTGTAATAGCAGTTGTGAGATTCTGATGCTAAATAATGATGAAAAAAACAAGAGTAGGCTGCCGAAGAGCACCTCTCAGAACATAATGACTCAAAGTTATGTATAATGCATTTTGTAACTGATAAAAACAACATAGCTGTAGATTATAAAGTAGGCACTAAAATCTGTAGTTGGCAGATGATAGTTTCTGACACCAGGACCAGAAGAAGCCACAAATCTGTTGATGCTATGAGACAATGGATGGAGCTCTTCTTCTTGGACGGACGTCAAGAACTAGATGTGTGAAGTCAGTCCATTATCGACACTGTGTCCTCTCAGCTCATGGTACCACAAAGCTCTTGGTTTCTTATATAGTTATACGTATAGATATATAGAATGTGTCATAGATGATCAACAGTGTTAACTCCTCCAGTGTTAACTCTTCTAGTGTTAATTCCTCAAGTATTACCTCCTCCAGTGTTAATTCATCCACTATGAACTCCTCCAGTGTTAACTCCTCTAGTGTTAACTCCTCTAGCGTTAACTGTTCTAATATTAACTCCTCTAGCATTAACTGTTCTAATATTAACTCCTCTAGCGTTAACTGTTCTAGTATTAACTCCTCCAGTGTTAACTCATCCAGTATTAACTCCTCTAGTGTTAACTCATCTAGCGTTAACTGTTCTAATATTAACTCCTCTAGCGTTAACTGTTCTAGTATTAACTCCTCCAGTGTTAACTCATCCAGTATTAACTCCTCTAGTGTTAACTCATCTAGCGTTAACTGTTCTAATATTAACTCCTCTAGCGTTAACTGTTCTAGTATTAACTCATCCAGTATTAACTCCTCTAGTATTACCTCCTCCAGTATTAACTCCTCCAGCATTAACTCCTCCAGTATTAACTCCTCCAGTGTTAACTCCTTCACTATATGATCATCTGAATGTAAAGAGCTTATGTTGGGACAGATAGAATTACAAAGCTTCATCTGCTGCTGCATTCACTTGCAGTCAGTCATCACACCGCCATATTTGTACATTTCAGAACAGGATAATTAGAGGTATCCCCTGACCCACCTGCTTCAGGCCCCCACGGGCAGTGTGAGGTAAAGGAGGGGGCCCTGATGGACACATAATGAACACTTGTGAGACATTTACATTGCAAAAAATCACCCGTTTTCCCTGACACATACTGTATTGAAATGGGAAACCAGCCTTCCTCTTATTTTTTTGTTGTTCTTTTTGTGTTGTCTTCCGTTACCAACTTTTTTCCCCCTTCATTTTCATCATTCCCATTCTCCACTATTCACCACTCATTGTTTTGTCTTTTGGCTGCACTTGGTTTGAACTTTTATCAACATTTCACTACTTTCCAAATGTTTTTGCTCAGATAAAAATTAAATCTCTCCAATTGTTCTCTTTTCCACACACTATTGTAGTTGCACTTATGATCTCTTGTCATGATTTGCATTTTTTGTGGAACAATTACCCATTAAGCAAAGTTTCCATTCCTGCAAATGATGTTTTGCTTTTAAGTCGCAGTCATTTTCATTTCCTTTTCCTCTATTTTTCTAATCTTTACATGTAAAATTGCTGTCTTTTTGATATTTGTTTGACATGTCATGTTACTCTGTTGGCTCATTTTAACGTGGTTCATCGAGGGGTCAGAGGGGTCATTGCACTTTCACAAATCACACTAAAGATTTCCTTGTTTTTCTCTTGATGTTCTACGTAAGAAGAGAAAAACATTTGAAAAATAATACTAATAATAAAATAAAACACTGAGGCCAAGCTTCAGTGAAAAGAAAAAAGAAACTCTGTGGAAAGATAACAGGGCAATGATATGGAGCAAATGATCCAGGCAATGTGGAACTGAACCGAAGCACACTACTCTGAGTGTTTACATAGATGTGTGCAGAGCAGGAAAGACAGAATTGTCTTGACCTCTCCACACTGAGGCACAGGGTTTAGTTTATCTCTGTCCTACACATCCTTATGGTTTTCAAAAAAGAAACATCACCTAGCACATATATTCCTTTTACACCGCATTAACCCTAATCTAATGTGACAGGATAAAAAATGGGACAGTGGGATCATAAGCTGTAAGGGCCAATGTTTTTTTTTTTTTTTTTTTTGCTTGTATCAACAGTCTTAAGAGTCATTAAATTGCTACCGCTACAGACACTCAGCTTCAGCACCAGGTCACCACCAATTCACCCGTTGAACCGATAGTCTTTGACAGCTCCACTGCTTTATATCGTATCAGCAGATCTGTAATCTTCCCTTATTCACACTTTGTTTCGGTCAAACAGACTTATTCTGCCTCACTTATTTAATACCATTTCATGTGAAACCCTCTATGATCCCTTCTTCTAGCTCTTATGCTGATCTGTCTCCTTTGGTAGAGGTGTTGAATGTTGGCAAGGCTACGAAATAATATCGATGAGGACATGCAAACTGTTCTAGAGTAGGTGTCATCACAAGGCAAGAGGCAAAGAGCACTATGTGTGCCTGCTAATGCTTTAATTAGTAAAATTCAATGTATGGAGGATAATTATTATGAAACACAGGGAACAAAGGATATGAAACACAACAAATACCACCAGGAAGGACAGGGAGTCAAACCTGTGATGTTACCTCGGTCCTCAACTACTCTGCATGTGCATTATTATGGAACATTGGCAAATTTGGCTTTTTTCCCCCTTCCAAATCTGACACATGTCCATTTTTATGCCCAGATATCTTAGTTTTAATGGTCTACGTTTATTGCTGCATAAATCAACCCACCTTGTGCTAGTTTGGGTTCATTGTTAGAGCCACATCATTAGGTTTCTGTACAGCTCAGTATGTGTGTCATTAGCTGCTAACAATATGTTAAATATGAAAGGTATGTTAACATTAGCTATTGGTACAAAGCTAGTTTATTTAAAAACTCACAAATACTATTGTTGATACTAACATTTTTTTTCCCAAGCAAGCATGCATGTAGTTGTTTAAACTGCACAGCTGTAGCTAATTTGAGATGGAATGTAGTCGTGTTCCATTTAGCATAGTGTTTTTTAAGGAGTGGTATGGCCCCCCAGGGGGCATTGGGAATACATTGGGGGGTGTTTGGTAGGAGAAAAATGAGACGGGGCGCTAAGGCACAAATGGGGGGGTGTTAGTCAGTGTTATTTGTCACAATATATCAGTATTCATACCAGAAAAATTCTGTTTGCAGCACTGCTTTTGCTGCTTTCCTACTCCCAGCGTCTTATCTCAGTGGCAAATGTATGTTTCCCGCTCGTCTGCATTCGCACTGAGTTCCGTTGTGTTACTTACACCAGGGTATATACAGCAATCTTTAAGTCAAATTTACTACTATTTAATACCTTTTTTTACTACCTTCAGATGGTTTTAGTATCAATCAGAAAGATTTTGTGACATGCATGTACATTTTGTCATCCAACACTTACTTACATCATTACCAGACTCTGTTGCATATTTCATTAGTTACAGTTACTGTATGGACGGACGATTTCAGATTCTATTGACCACTGAATACAATGCATTGATATGACGTCAATATCAAGTTCATATCACACATTCGTTTTTGAGGTAGTGGCGCAAGCAAGATAGGATTTATTTATTTTCTTTAGCCTATTTCATCAAAATGAAACCACTCATTGCCCAAAAGAAAAATTAATACCTATTTTAAAAAAATTAAAACCTTTTGACCGAATTTATCACCTTTTAAGGCCATTAAATTCTTGGAGATGTTGAACAATTTTACAAAAAGGTTGAATTTTGTTTTTTTTCCCTGATTCTGAAGGTAACATAGTTATTAACATAACAAAACACATGTTAAATTGAAATAAAATAATATATTAAATAACCTTTTCCATTACATTTAGATTCATTCCCAGTATATACACTGCAAATGCAAAAAAAAAATTCTCTCTTGTCAAGGACAGGCTGTGTGTACTCCATCTATAGTCTTGACCCTGTTCCTGCTTAATTGTGACTTGCACAGTAATTTGCTTAACTGGTATGTATTTAATTTGAAAAGGTCACATAAGGTAATCATCATGAGTACAAGCCAAGGCATTGAATCAGACAGACAGTGATGGTTTTTTTTTTGACCTCTCCACAAGTTAACTTTAGAACATTGTGAACAATTTAGCCAATTAAACACTCACTGACTCAGTGCCTGTTTCCCTTACACTTAACTGTATTTTAACACATTTGCAAATAATTTTCCAAACATCATTATAAGTGATAAGTACCACTGAACTGATAATAACCCAGGTTCAGGCTCCTGCAACAATAAACATTTGCAGTGCTGTGATGTGATGTGATAAATGGCATCTTTCAGCGATCTCTGTTGGAGAATAATCGCATTCATTAAACGATGACTCATGCCATCAAGACAGGAACATAGCACATTAAGCTTATCCAAAGGTCTGATGATACTTCTGTAAACCATTAAACCAAAAGTATTAGGGCAGTCACTTTCTCTGCACTTAAAAAAAAGCTTGACATTGTGTGTGTGTGCCACATTACCCACAGGCCTCCACTCTATAGGCTGCTGTTTTGGAACTCTGTGTGTGTGTGTGTTCACCTTGCGCCCTCCAGTGTACAGGTAGTTGCCGTCAGGGGAGAAGAGCAGATGGGTGAGGCCGCCGTGGTGACGGGTCGGCAGCAGGGCCAGCAGGGTGCCATCTTGGCAGGAGTAGAGGCCAGCACAGCGGGAGTAGGAGCCACAGGCGTAAACAGACTGGCAGGGGCTGAAGCCAAAGCAGGAGATGATGCCACTTTGGCCCTGTTTCTTCACTGCAGCAAAGACAAGAGAGTGGCATTTGGCTCACGAAACACAACTCCCATTCACTCCCACTTAAAGATGACTTTTTGGCAGCTTCTGCACATCTGATTACATCTCTAGGAGGAACATATTTTTCAACAAAGCACACATAAAACTCACATTTGGAGGATCTGTTTCTTTTTAGTGTTTACTCCCTCTCCCTGACCCCCGATCATTCTTTCTCTCATGGAAAACACTTTAAATACATAGTCATGGGTTTGGAACGGGCGAAAAACCTGCTTTTGAAACTGTCCATACATTTCTGAATAAATTACACATTCATTAGTCATCATTTATACGGGACTCAGTCAAACAGACAAAAAAAACTACTGACTTAATGATCTACTCAAGCGGCGCATTCACTTGTGTGTAGCAGTGCCAATTATTTTAAACCCAAACTCTGTACTTAATACAACAATAAATGGTTTAAACACTGTCTGTGCTTTAGAAAAATCTGCCACCAGATGGCTTGAAGTTTCATGAGATGTGTCACTGTCACTCAGATTGGGGATTTGTCACAGTAAATATTTAGCTGCTTTTATTTTCTGACAGAAAGCAGTTAATGAAAACCCTCCTTGTTAGTTTGTTCAAGGAGACTTCAACCCTTGAAGTGTGAAGGATATTTGTCAAACAGCAACTTTCTGAATAAAACCAACCACCAACTCCACATTATCCTTTCTGTAACATCTCTGTTTACCTACTGTTATTGTGTTGTCTCTTGGATTAGATTTTTCAAGAACAGAACTTGTGAAGGTAATGGTATTCCTGTGAACTACTGCTTTCTCACAGAATATGGTGAACCACTAAAACTAAAATTATTTTTTAAAACAACCCCTGGCCGATAAAATTTTAATCTCAAATAACACTTGAAGATAAAAAGTAGGTATGTTCCTTTCGGCTTTTCCCTTCAGGGGTCGCCATGGCAACTCAGATTTGCATGTTGATATGTATAATATATTACGTATACCATACATATATTCACGTATGGTCTATGTATGTATAGGGTATAGGGCCTTACCCAAGGTACTGGTGGGTACCATTCGCTATTTACAAATAACACTTGAAGATAAACTTAAACAAAAAAAAAAAAAAAGCAAATGTGAATTTTACCTCAATGAAACTCACTCTACATCCATTTCACAGCAATTAAAATAATGAGTTGATGAATAATCAAGCCAAGCTAAAGAGTTTACCATTCTAATACTTAAATCAAAGTAATACTGTATGCAAATAACTTAACCATGTGACAGTAGATGAGAGCTGACCTACGGTGGGGCGCTCCTCACAGTCTCTTCCAGGTCGCTCAGTGTAGAAAACTCTGACAATTTTGTCAAAGCCGCAGTAGAGCTGTGTGCCATCAGGAGAGAAGCAGAGGGAGTGGGCGGCAGTGAGCTCATCCAGGTGATTGTATGGTCGGAAACTAGCGCGTACTTCCCCGTAGAACGCATCCCACACATGGACAGGGTTGTCACGGCTACTGCTGGCCAAACTGGGGAAGAAGGACAGACATGATGTACAGAGGTTTGTGCAAATGGAGTGGGAGGTCTAAAAAATGAGAAAAAAAAAAGCTACTCAGAAACAGTAGTGTAGAACGTGAATGACACCACTTATGTAATTAAAACAAATGATTTCTGAAAGACAAAGTTGGAACACACACAGAAGATGCAGGAAATGTAAGCAGTGCACTGCTGACCAATTCTATTTAATAAACATTATGAATTAAACAAGGCATCTACTATCTTTACATTAACAGCCTCTCACTTATAATAACCTATCGACCAAGTTTCACATCAATTTGACTTGAAATAACTCAAATTATGTTAAATCGAATGGAAACAGACCAGTGCATAAACTGCCAAATTATTGCATAGAGATGCATAAAACCCCCAACACCCCCAACAGTATAAGCTACTGTCAGTTACAGATTACTAAACCTGTTAAACAATGTAAATATAACAATGCATCCGTTTTTGATATATTTTTTATTATTATTATTATTTTTTATATAAAGTCAAAGATCTGACACTGGACAAGAAAGACTGAAAAATTCTCCCAAACAAACTATTATAAGTTACCATCAAACTTTTCTTAAAAAGGGCTTTAATGTATCTATGTTGTGCAGTTACATTGGAGCTTTTTTCTAATTTCAGAAGGAAAATACTGATGGATTCCAGCACCAAAAGCCATTCTCATCGGACGACCTAGCCGCTCGACCTAGCATGGTCGGCTGGTCACAGTCAACTGTCCTTAAAATTTTAGCTCATACTGTCATATAAATGGAGCCTGTCTAGGCTCTTTGTGAGCCATCCTACCCTTGATGACGTTCACACTCAAATTTGTCTTAGGAGCAGTGACCCAAGTTGTCTGGGAATCTGACAAAGGCATTCCTGCATGATGAAACGGTACAGTTCAACAAATTGAACATTATGTTCTATAAGGTTTTTAATGAAAACATCCCACTATACTACTCAACCTCCTGAGTTGCCACTGTAATTGAATAGAATTATATTTTTTGTGTAATTTAATTACTTAACACCATTATACATAAATACTCACTCCTTGACACTGCGCCTCAAACAGATTAAAATGAAAGAAGCTGCACCATATCCACCTGAACGTATCCCTTCATCCAAACAATTACACAGCATGTGCTATTCCTCATTATGGAGACAAGACCACAGCACATTCTTATTGATTCAAATCAGGGCCAAAGACTGAGCCATGCCTTTTAAACTCTAATTACTGGGTGCTGAACAAATGCCGAAACATCACTGCGGCTCAATTAGACAAAGGAAATTAGCCCCTACCGCTGCTGCCGTGTTCTGTTATGGCCCCTCTGAGCTGCAGCTTTATTCCAGAGCAGGGAAATGCCCAATTATAATGCTAGACTGCTGCTAGCTTGGAGCCATGCCTAGAACTCAGCAGAACTTAACCGAGCCATAACAGGGGCCCTTATTCCCTCTCAACAGGAGGGGCATCAGCAACACACGGTGTAGAGTTCAAGAAGCAGAGGGGGGAGGAGTGAGAACTAAAATGGGGAATGTGAAAAGAGGGGGAGGATGGAGCCAGAAAAAACATGCTAGAAATACAGGTTCACTTTAGATGCGTTATGATAATAACTATGCACACGCTTTTATCCGTCTGCCTCAGACCCAACAGCTCAGAGCCTGTCCCATCATCTGGCCATGCCCTGCAGGAGCCCTGCCTCGGATATGTGGCAGCAATCTGAGGAAGATGAAGAGTATCTACTGTCAGCTCCCACCGGCATCCTCCTCTTCATGACAGACAAGTCTTTGCACTGCTTTGGCAGATACACATAAGCCTCTCAAGTGGTTCATTGTCCACAAGTTGTTTGTTGATGGTTGTCTTGTTTATACAACAACACATCTCTCATCTATGGACCACAAGCTCCTGACCCCCCCACCCCACCCAAACGCCTCTCACTCAAAGGCTGTATGGTGTTGGGGTGGAGCAGTGCCAACGCTTGGCCTTGATCAGAGGGAAGCGTCTGGGGGTGGAGGCAATAACTGAAGGATGATGGGAGCTGGGGAAGGGGGGTTTACAGAGCACACACTGTTGGCAACTTGACCTCATCTCGTTAGCACTGACCTACCTCTCTTGCCATGGATGATAGGCATTCTCCACAGTGATGGCTGGGTGTTACTGACGCTGGCTCTGCTTCAGAGAGAGCACACAAGTGCCCAGTGATGTCATAATTACCACATTTTAAAAGCCTGCAAAGCACACGTCTGCACACACATGGCAAAAAAGTGGAAATAAAAAAAGAACATGAAACGAAAAGCCCCAAGTCGGGCCCTTAAGGTGTTCTCTGGGCTCAGGAGTGCAGTTAGTGGGCTGAATCATGCTGAAAAGCACTGTGGGCCTCAAACAGCCGAGCGGATTGTGACGGAGACGGAGGCAGACGAGACGAAGGCCGACTCTTCACTCATAATGAGATACATCAGAAAACTCTTACAGCTTTTCTCTGCTTGTTGGCAGAAAGCTCCCACAACGAGCGCAAAGACCACCAGGATCAAAGAATGAGTCAGAAACATACAATGCCTTCTATATTCGGAAAGTCTATTAGAAAAACTCAGACAATTTCACTAAGAAAAACAGTGTTGAACTCATCCAAAGTTAAAGACAACAGCCACAGATGTAGCTCTACAATGTACACATGCTTCACTGTGTGGTGGCTTCATCAGGCTCTACTATTGTACTGAGGAACTATGGTACAGGCAGCAGGTGTGTTTCTGTTCAGCTGTTATTTATGCAGACTTTGAATTTAGGCATGAAAATACTTGAGTGAAAGCAAAAAAAAAAATACAAATAATGTTTGAAATATCACAATGTCTTTTATTCTTTTGAAAGGTGAAAAACTTCAAAGTGACTAAGTGTGATGGACAAAGCAGAAAACCAATAACTATGGATGAATAATTAAGTTATGCATCTGTCTGCACGTGTAGAAGAAATGCAAATGAAGCTGTCAGATTCTTGAGAGTTTATTTTTAATTAAAGTAAAATGGATTAAAGTATGGATCAATCTTCTCATCTTCTTACATCTATCAGATCAATCAACATCTCAAGTTACTATACGAAATATGACATCTACCTGACAAGGTTTTAAAGTTGATTTAATTTCACATTATGCCTCAAAGTGTTTATTATCCCATAATATACTGATGATTCACATATCAAATCATGGGAGCCTGCTAACTGTTAGGTGTTTCATTCTTAACCCAGGGTTTTTGACTTGTATATCCAGCATTCATAAACACATTCAGCTGATCTCAACAAGCTAAATCTTCTGAACCACATAATGCTAATCAATGGTAGCTTACTTTTATTTGTATTTTGATATTTTCTATACAATATTTGACTAACATGAGACATAAAAGTCTGGGTGACTCACAAGCATGTGTCCGGATCCAGGGAGTTCATCTTTGGATACCAGCAGTAGTCATAGATGGTATCGCCCTCCACCATCCTCAACACTGGACTCTGAAATAAAAGCAAAACATGAGCATGTTTACATTTCAGCAGAGATTATTACATATATTCAAGTTATTCTGTTCAGTGATCCCAATCTACCAACCTGTAACACAATTAAAGAACTGGTTCATCACTTGACGATTCCCAAAAATATGAGACAGTGAGCCTATTTTATCAAACCAGCAAAATTCTGAGTTACATATTTACTCATTAGGGCAGGTCTGGTGAAAGCAGACGACCATCCAGGTTAAAAGGATTCAAGGTTAAAAGGAAAATTTTCCTCATCACTGTCACCAAATGTTTGCTCCTGGAAGATTCTGTTGGGTTCTGTAAACTGAGCTGAGGGTCTAGTTTTGACCAACTCTATTTGGAAAGTGTCATGAGATAACTTGTTATGATTTGGCGCTATATAAATAAAAATTGACTGATTGATGGATTCTTGGTTTTGCTGATTGTGATAGGATAATGAATGCAGAAATGATCATCAAAACAGAGTTTTGGGAGTGTCAAATGGCTTTAGTCAACTTGGTATTGTGGCAAAAAAAAAAAAAAAAAATCACTAATAATTAACTCAAAATGAAAAATAGAAATTTTGTCACAAAAAATTAAAAAAACATAATCTACAGGCACTTAAAAGTGATAGTTGTGCATTTGTACATGAATGTGTATTCCATCCCCTCATCAGTGTAGTACATCCACACTGACTTACCCCCGTGTTCTGTGAGCCCAATTCTGGTCCGGTTTGGGTCCAAACCAAAGTAGTTCGAGTAAGTTTTG
>JAPSES010000102.1:3987742-4005751 GCA_029822895.1 Maxillicosta whitleyi
GAGTAATAGCCTTAGAGAAATCTAACGGACAAAGTTCAAGGCGGACGCGGCTTCAGAAACGACACAAACACATATAGATCTGCACTGACGTGGGAGGTAATTAAAGAAGCATTCAGACCCCAGGAGAACATTTACAGTTTATGTAGAACACAGGGAAAGGCTTTAAAATGCATCATTCCATTTAAAACAGCAAAATGTCACTCTTTTAAACTGATATGATGAGGGCTGGGCTGCACCCACTGATAAAAACATTTCCGATGTCCTGCTGCAGTCGGACTGAAAATCATCCCACGACCAAGTCTGAAGATGACGTGGTTATAGTGAGCCTGCTGCGGGGGTGAGGACCATCCCACCATCCTGTCACACATTATTTTCCAAGGTGTTATATGGTATTAAATGTGACAAAGTCCAAGGACATGTGTATTGATTTTAGATGTCATGACTCCATCCCTGTAAAAACGAACTTCATTTTCAGGACATTTAAATTGGTGAGTGGTATATCATCTGGACACTATAATTAAGCATTGAACCAGCGGTGTCCTTTTGTCTTAGTAAGACAGCGAAGGTTGATTAGTCCCTGATGACTGCATTTTGAGTGTATATTTTTAATAGGCTACTTATTCTAGTTGACCTACCCTTCGGGTTCCTGCTATGAATATCCATGAGTCAAAGTCAACAGATACAAACAGCCCTTCATACACTCATGCTCATTGCGATCCTTAAGTCCAATTAGAGAAAGGCTTCTTCAACTTTACCACTTAAATGTCTTTCCTTTGGTTCAGTTTCAACAGTTTCATCTTAAATATTTGGTACTTTATTTCAAGTTTTAACATTTCTTTATATTACATTCATTAGTTGAACTTATAGGACTTGAATGATCAACACAGTTTATGCTATTGTAGAGCTTGACTGATATTTGATTTTTGGGGGCGATACCAATATTGGGGGGTAAAAAAAAGCAGTCAGTCAACAACATTTGTATAACATTTTCCCCTGCTTGCAAAGGTTGAACAGGCAGTGACACATTCGCATGTTAATTGGCTTGATTTTACATTGAATGCCCTTCCCGACACAACCGGCTTGGGACTGGCACAATGAGGCTTGCGCCCCCTTGTGGCTACATTGGGGAAGTTTTAGTGTGAAGAACCTTTCCCAAGGGTCCACCTGGGTATCGAACTGGCCATCTTCTGCACCAAAGTCAATGGCGTAAACCACTGAGCTACCCAGTCGCCTCCTGATCAAATGGTTTTACTTCCCTGGAAAACGTTCTACATGCCTTTGGCCTGATTAAAAGTTTTCAGTGTTCTTGCTTTATAAAACCAATACAATATCAATTAAAAGGGGAACAGAACTTCAAAACCCAAAACAGGACCTTAAAAAGTTTTTGTTTCTCTATTTCTGGTGTCAAGTTATGGACCAATCTAAGTGAGGGACTCAAGGAAAGTCTAAATATTAAGCAGTTGATATGACAGTACTGATACTATGTCATGTCTGTATGTATACAAACTATGCTTCTTCTCACTCCTTTTCGAATATGACTCTTCTTTTTTGTGTGTTATTATTTTTTGCTTCCTTGAATTTTTATTTCTATATTATGTTGTGCAAAGAAGTCAATTCGTAGCAATCAGGAAGCGTGTATCATTTCCATATTCAAAATAAATCAATCAAAACAAATAAATTTAAATAATGTCAGGGTGTAAAGAGACAGAATGCAGCCAAACTTCCGTATTATCCCCGACTCAAACTGCGGAGACACCCTCATGATAAAACCCACTGTTACGCACCATCTCAGGTAGTATGTCCCAGTTGTAGCTGTAAATCTCTGGTGGGAGGTTGTACACACGCAGGACGTTGTCTGCACTGTTGGTCAGGATACAGGAACCATCAGGGGCCCTAGGTTAATGGAGGAAAGACAATGGAATATTAACATTTATCACCTGAAAACAATATGTACTCAACAGACAAACTGAAGAATGACACCCCTGGGGCTGTGATGTATAAGCAGCTTAGACAAAGTGTGCTAATTATATCATTTTGAACTATTAATACCAACTGCAGGAGTTACTGATTCATCTTTAACACAAGTCTAGGTAAATGAAATCCCTTTTATAGCCACTGTATGTGTCTTTTTGCAATCTTCACTCTTACTGTAGAAGAAAAATGTGGCTTAAGTGAGGTCTTTTAGCTTCATTCAATCTGAAAGAAAATCAAAGAACTAAAAAAAGAAAAAAAAGATAACGATGCCTATTTCTCAACCATAGCATCTTCCAAATATTGTTCACATGATGAATACCATTTACATCCTTTTAGGTAATTCTCAGGGAGGCTCGAGTACTCGGCCCAAGAACCAGTCAGCATCTGCGGGTTCTGGGTAAAATCTAATCCAAGGCTGGAGGAGAAAGAGAAAGACATGTGGCGTTGGTTAGAGATTTTAAGAGGAGGAACAACAAATTACACAAGTAAACCATCCATTTCACAAAAAGAATTCCATCTTAGTGAGAATACAAACCTGACTGCAATGCTACACTAGCAAAAAGATACTGTTCGTTTGTACCATCAATCACCTGTCTTCATTTACACTTTGAAACCAGTGCTTTTGCAGTAGGTGTCCTGCGCTAAAAGGATTGAGAAGCACTCATAGACCGATTTGTTTTGGGGCCACACAAATAAAACTGACTGCTCCAATTCATTATTTTTCATCCTAGTTTTTTTTTTTCTTCTCCAATCTCAGTGATTAATAGCATTAAATACTTCCTCAGTTAATGCTGTGGTGCTTTCCAAAAAACGTTATTAAAAACTGCCCAGAGGAAGCAGAACAATATCTAACAATTAATACCAAACAACACTCATAAGACAGTGAAATTGCTATGAATGTGAAACTTTTTTTTTTTTTTTAGCAACACTGGAATTAGCACCTGGTTTCTCTGTGGCCTTATATGTTTTTTTCTCCCAAAACACACAGAAGCTTCTGCCTGAAGAACACATTTATTAGCAACAGTAGTAATAATGTATTTCAGTCCTTACTAACAATTTTTCAGAATAACTACACGGCCATATAAATAATATTTTGTTAGTGTAAAACACCTTTACACTGGGACAAAATCTTCAGAGTCCAGTTAATGGCCTGTGCTCTGTATCTGTGCACCTCCTTATGTGGACAGAGGTTAAAAATAAACCCGACTCCTTCCTCCACTCACCGCTGTCCTTCACTAGGGCTGTCGGCAGATCCATTGCTGTTATGATCTTCCTCTGGTTTGGTCTCTCCTTCTTCATCATCATGCACCCCATCTCCATTTTGGTGGCATTCCTTCTCACACCCCCTACTCAAAATTACCTCCTCTGCACCTTGACCTCCTTCTTCACTTTGTAGCAGTGCTCCTGTTCTCAGCAACAGAGTCAAACTTCACAAAAACGGACAATGCAAGTGTTCATTCTTTGAAAAATGTTGAGCTTTTTAAAAGGTTCAGTGGGTAAAATTTTGTGGTATACATCAGTGAAGTTGCTGATATTTACCCCCTTCCTCCTGAGCTACAGATGCCACAAAAATTAAAAAAAAAAAAAAAAATCCCTTTTTCAAGACAGTGTTTCATTGGATAATTTTTAGAGAAAATAGCTCTCTGCCTATATCACGTATAGCAAGTGATAAAGCACCTTCAATATTGATGCAATATGCTATGAAAAAAAAGAAGTCTATGACTGCACAACAGCACCCTGCTCACACTATAAATATAGACTGCTCATTCCAGGTAATGAAACCATAGTGATCAGAGATTATATACTAGGAAAAATGTCAGAAAATTATGGAATTCAGAACTGATAACAATGTTTGAAATAGCCCAACATTTGGCTGATGACTAATGTTATTTTATTTTAACCCATTATTTTGTTTTACTTATTGCTGTCTGTGTACTAAATAAATATACACATTCTCATTGTAAGAGAAAATCTGAATAATTTTAAAGCCTTTGGGCCCATGGTCACATCTTAAAAATTCTAAATATTCAGATAAGCAAATGTATTGATTATAATAGCTCAACATCATCCACTGCCATGGTAATAGAACAATCTCATTTGTTAATAGCTAATGAAATAACCAATATGTCTGTGCATCCCAAGGACAATCCATTCCATTTCTGCAATTAGTTCTTCCTAAATCTTACACAGTGAACCTTTAAGCTCAAACAGACAAATGTGTGGAGCATCATGAAGACTGGTACACTACTTTGCTTTGGTGAAGTTGGGTTCTCCAGTTGATCTCCAGTCAGTGCTGGTGCTTCCCCTTGCATCCGTAACGGATCTGTAACCTGTTCTAGCACCTGATTTGCATCACTCAGTCTGGGCCTCTTGGCAGAAGGAGGATCTTCCTCTACTGGTATTTCTAAGTCGTTGCCTTCAGGTGAGGATGGTGCCTGGTGAGGGGGCTCATTATCAGCTTCAGCATCCTGTCCTGTCCCAGCCACACCTCCACTTTCACCTCCTCCACCAGAGTCAGTCATCTCTCTTGGTTTGTCACTGCCTCCTCTCAAGTCCTCTGCCTGGTGTCCAAATGCTTCGTGTCCGATGGTTGGCTGTCAAACGTGGGTGAGGTAAGTGCTACTAGGATAGTGCTTCTTCCTGCAGTTTCGGTGTTTGAGTCTGCTGGGAGACGAGGACATCACAGCACCCACTAGCCTGAGAGCAGTCAGCAAACCAGAGGAACAGATCAACAGCAGAAGACACTTATCAAAACACTCAAACAAAAGAAAGCTTTACAAAAATGCATATAGCTATCATTAACAGTTGAATAAGAAGTAAGGCGACTTCCTAAAAGAAATAAAGGCGACAGACTGAACGCGCAAAATGCACAGACACCTGTAGCTACAGGGTGCTCACTTCAGACAAAATTTATGTTAATTCCGCCAAGTTAAAGCTTAAAAGACACACTGAACCTTAAAAGCATTATGTAATGTATCCTTTGTTAGCCATTGTGCTATAATAGAACTTAAAATGTGTGCAACGATGACAAAATGCTTACATTTCTGTCAACTATACATCCACAATACACAGCAGCTCCCTGACGTTAGCTCGTATTAGCATTAGCTATGCTAGCACTCCGATGCTACCTACCTGTGTTGAGGCTTGGCTGGCCTTTGGGTCTACTCACAACACTGCAATAAACACAATTTCTGCTCGGAAGCGTAAAACGTTCACCTAACACCAGGGAGCACGAAGACTTTCGGTATTTTTCCCACTTCGTGACTTTGAAATCTATTCACTTGTTCATTACGAGAAGTTGTAAACACCGTGCGCGGCCATGTGTCTCCCAACTATCGCGAGAACTGCAGTGGAATTCCTGTAACACCCCTCCTCCTGTTCATTTTTTTTCATGTTGTATTGTGATAACCCCCTGACTTTTGCACAAACACTTAAAGGATAAATAAAGTCAATAAGAAATAGTCAGTCATTGCTAAATGCTATTTATTTAGTATTTATTTGTTCTTCAAACAAACAAAAGCCAAACTATTTACACATATTTCAGTTCTTTTCCAAAAGTTTTCATTACATGTATGCTGTTTTATTAACAACATTCAACGACTTTAATGAGTGAAAGAGCTGAGCTGACCAGCTTTATGATTTCCATACTATCTTTTAGGTCACCTTTGTTAGAACTACTGACAGGACAGACTGCTATAGGAGGTTATGAAAGACAACTAACCATCCAGGGCTTTCGACAACACAATATTGCAATTTATCTTACCTTAAAAGCATTTGGAGTGCAGTAAACCGCACATTAAGAGACACTGGACGACTAACATAGCACATCAGCCTTTTAAAATGTATAACATATGCTAGATTATCAAAGCCATCCACAAATAAGAGACTTGTTATCATTTCCATTGTTAGGTCAATTTCTGTTCTTGCAGCTGATAATACACTGAGTAACCATTTATTACTCCAGTATCATTTAAACAGTTATGAAATACTTCCAGTGGCATTTTCAGTTTACAGTCAACTATGGGAGGATACTGTTCATAACACCCTCAGCTGTATAATAGACTGTATAACAAGTTTGAGTTTGCGTCTTTGTTGAGTTATCAGTTGTCATTCGGATTAAAATCTGTATATAATTAAATCATTACTAGTTAACTAAAAGCACAAACTTCACAAATCCACTGAAATATACATGGAACAAGAACACTAATCTGCGAGTTGGAATTTCAGATGATGCACAATTCATCCATCTATTCCTTTTCTATTCAGTGCCGTCGGGCTGATAAGCAGCTCTAAGGAAATGGTTGTCCAGGTAAAGCTGTAACTCACCCCGTGGTTTAATGTCAAAAGTAAGACTATACATATTTCTAAGCATGCAGTCATACTTCTTAATATAAGCCAGAGTCCTCAAAAATGTTAAGTACCAAGTAGTTTGCAGAACAGTCGCCCAAGATTGAAAAGAGAAAACAAAAGCTGCGGTATGGGTCTTAATTTCAAGTCCTGTCATTGTAGTTTTAAGCCCAATCACATTTAACCTTTTTTTTTTCCTCCTTTAAAAATCACATAGCAACTGATGTGTGATTTAACCCAATTCTGTGCATTGTGCCTGGTCAACTCAGCTCTCAACTGTACAGACTTCAGCCCTTTATTCAGCCTGCACCCTCTTCAATAATCTAAACAGGAAATCTGAACAAATTCACTCTTCATTTTATGGAAACCAAAAGGGCAAATAAGTAAACCACCAGCAAAAGCATATGAATCAAGGATAGCTCGCGTCTCTATTCTGCAGCTAACTAGTAACTTTCATGGTGATCAGTTGTACATTTTTCAGGATAATAGAGAACAAGACAGTTCTGTTAGCCGACAGAAAACAGTCTTATTGAAAGCTCCTTTCTTTAGCTTTAGTAGTTAATGAGGTGGTTTCCAACTTAAATTCATTATTGTTTAAAGAACATTTTCAGTTAGCCATCCAGGACTGAACTATACAATTTAAGGCATGTTGAACAGAGAAATAAAGCAAAAACCACTATGAGGAAACAAACAAAAAAACAAAACAAAAAAATAAACAACAAAAAAAAAAAATCAGAACACAATCTTTTACAATATTTACAAAGCAGACTGCTCAGCATTTATACTAATGAGCATTGATGCCTTTGTGTTTATGTGTGGTTTGATTGATGTAGCCCTGTTATGTGTGCGGACATGGTTCCAGAGGAGAGCCAGTGTAATCGAGTGTACATTGCTGTAGGTGTGAATGTAGTGTCTACACTCCTTTGGACTCTATGTGACATGTTGCTACGTGTATGTGTTCTGTCATGTTTTAAAGTCTTTGTTTACTTTTTTTTTTTTTTGTACAATTCTTTCAGTTTATCCAGTTCTGCAGCTACAGGGGTTAATGGTGGCTTAGATGTATTCGAGCCACGTCCAACAAAACAAAACCCAGCTCTGTGTCTCTGACATCTGGGCAGGAGGGCACGTCTTCTGTCCCGCTGGTTAGAAGACCTCTGAAAGAGTTTTCGGGCTGACATGGATGACGAGCTCTGAGCAGATCGTGCCTCTGTAGTTGCCAAAGAGGTTCTCCTCTCACTCATCCTCTTCCTCACTGGAGAGCATCAAATCAAATCCCAAACGCTTCCAACATAGATGGGATCCACGGTCGATAAACCTGTAACTTCATCTGTTAAGTGTCCAACTGATAATGCCATTGCTTGCCCGGTCCCAGGTCAAGACAGAAAAGTTTCCTAGGGTTTGAGTTCAAAGGACAGGCAATAGGGTTAACTGGGTCATGGGCCGGCTGAAGATTAGATCCTCCTTGCAGAGGGCAGCAAATAAAGCACAGCCGGACTCCTGTAGAAACAGAATACAGACAGCACAAACAAGACCATCATCACCACACAGAAACTTCAGAGAACACCAGTAAACGCCACTGTTCACAAGCACTGGAGACGCTCGAATTAGAACAAGTATATGTGGCTTACCAACGCCAACGATTTCCTCATGCAGTCACTCTACAGCTCTCAAGACAGGCAGCAGGTTGGGAAACGAAGCAGACGAACCATTACAGCGGCTCTTCAAACCCTTGTCTACCTATTTTTCGGTTCATGTTGATCAGACACTCTTGGCGAGGTTCTTCGTAGCCACTGCAACATCCATTTTTGATAACTATCAGTCAGTCCTGGAGCCACCGTAGCGTTTCCAACACCATAGTCCATGTGGTTTTCCCTTCCATTCCCATGTATTTCAGGGTTACTGGCAAACTGAGGGAAACTCACCCCAAGTCTATCTCAAACTATATTAAAAAAGATTGTTTTTTTTCTTGAAGAACATTCACTCCATATGTTCAATGTCTCATGAATTTTCCTTCATCGATTTGCAAATTTTTTTTTTCTACTCTGAAAGGTAATACAAAAATATGGTTATATACAGGAGGTGGGAGAAGGCGTGCTTCTCGAGTCTCTTATTTCAGTTTGGGAATATCTTTTCAGTGACTTTGTCAAAGTCGTAGCAATCCTCCTGTTGTAATTGTGCTCCCATCCCCAAAATGGTACCTCACAGCTTGAATGAACAAAAGTGCATAGGTGAGTTGGTGAGGGCAGGGTGAGTGCTTATGAGGGATGAGGTGAAGACAAGTGCACGAAGCAGGTGTACTCGTATCGCCCTCGGAGGTCCCTCTAGGGTTATGCAGCCCTGCACTCCGTTCTCCACATAACAGAGCCAAGCCTTGATTTTCTCCATGCCTCTGCTCAATGGTTGATCATCAAGTCTCAGGATCCATGACCACAGAAAAAGGTCCAGATCTTGTCCATGTTGTTGTGTTGCCTGCCACTCTTCCTCAAAAGGAGGAGGAAGAAAAAAAAAAAAAAAAAAAAAAAAAACACCACTAAATGACCATATGGCAGAAGCGCACTTGCAAACCCCACCCATCTAATGTGGGAACAAAAATCAAAAATAACAAGGAAAAAAACTGCACCCACAGATATCCATGTGGTTTGTAAACAACCAAAGCTCCAGTATGGAATAGAAAGAGTCTTTTCTGTTAAGTCACTATTTGTACGACCAGGATTGTAGAGGCAGTGTGTTCAACTGTATCCATCCCGAGTTTTTTTTTTCTTCTCCACTGTAAAAAAAAAAAAAAAAAAAAAAAAAAAAAAAAAAAAGACAAACAAAAACCAAAAAAAAAAAAAAGACCTCGCTAACATCTTTGAAGTTTTTTTGTGTTTTGTTTCCATTTTTGAAATCTTCTGAGGAAAAAAAAGTCTGTATCAGCACGGGTTTCTTGTTATTTTTTTGGAATACATTCAATATTTTCTTAAGAAATAATACACACTTCACATGGCGATAATGAAACAAAAATGAAAAATTAAGGAAAATTTTTTTTTTTAAAACACACAACAAAAATAGCAGCCCCAAGTGCTCATCATCTTAGTCCAAATACTTTTAAACTTTGTATATAATGTATATATTCATATATATTTTTCATTAAAAAAGAAAACTCGTCATTATCAAATTGCAACAACGAATAAGTAACACAATATGCTAACATTTCATGCACCATTCTGTGCACTTGCACATTAAGATGCTGTTTTTTTTTCAAAGTCAGAAACTCGACACCTTTCATTCACAAGTTCGAGAGCTGACAAAAGGCAATGTGATCACACCCCAGGAAAACCGACTGGACTAACCTTCTGATGGATCACCCCAAGACTCAACTAGAAATATTTACGATATAAACTTACATACTTGACATACACTGTGCTGAGCACTGACACACGTCACACTTGCTCTCAAAAAAGAGTTAATGTCTCAATGGCCACGCACCCTATCCAAGGTCTTAGGCACAAATGTGCATTCATACACATACAAAAAAAGCACATGTATTCAAAATGAGTACCTGTAGTCTTAACTCATTTCTATGAACAGTAAATGTACATGCACACTGAAAACGCACTCATGCGCGCGCACACACACACACACATATATACATACATACACATACACACAGTCTCATTCAATGCACACACAGTAATATCCCTCATGATTCACCCCGCCTGTTAAACCTTACAGGTCTACAGACAGCTCCCCTAAGGGAGAAGCTAAGGGAAAATAACCTAGTGGTGGTCATGTGATGAGCAAAGCTAACATTTACAAATGTATGCATTTCTATTAAGTCTATGTAGGGATGAAGAGCTGGTGAGAGAAAGGATGTGTTGTGCAATTGCCCTCTCTCTCTCTCGCATTTACTCTGCCACTTTCAAAACACACAAACAGTCCCCGTTTGGATAAGGGGACATACACACATACACTACTCATGAGAATACAAAATTACCATTTGAACAAAAAAGACAAAAATGGCCTCTTAAGTTTCATACATCTTGGTAAGCAAAAAAAAAAAGAAAGAAAAAAATATTGTGCAGACTGGTATATTACGACACAAACCAATCATCACACTCAGTCACGCTCACGGTCATTCATACACATTCACAAAAATATTTACTTCTCTAACTAACCCCATTTGTTTGATTTTTTTTGTTGTTTTTGTCATGTCTTTTTTTAGGCAAGTGCAAATCTTCAAGTTTTTTTATAATCCATTTTTCAATAGCTTTACTTTTTATATAAACGTAAAAAAAATGCTAAACAAGAGAAATATCAACAGTGTTTGTCTTTTGAGAAAAGGATTTGCTCTCTGATAAGGTTTCAACTAAAGGTCCCCCTGACTTTGAAAACCTAACATCCCGACCATTCACCCCGCTGTGTCTCCACCCCCTTCCAGTTCCAATGCACACTGATAATGTGTATGTACACATACCATATATGCACTAATTCCCAAACACACACACATACACACGTGAAAAAAAAAAAAATTCAAATCCCATCTCAATAAAGTGCATTAGTTCAGTATAAGGTGCTTAATCTTTTGAGTGCCAGAGGATACCCATCTTCCTTTTAACCTCACCCTTCCTCACCCCCTCTCCACTGCTCAAGTGATCAACTGGTGCAGCAGGGAGCCCTTTTTCTATTAGAGGGAAGGAAAGGGTAGGAGGCACAGATCCAGGCGCCTCCACCCTGCACCTCCCCTCTTTCTCGCTCCCTTTTCCACTACCCCCCACCCCTGGTTCCCCCAGCAGTGCACATTCGTCATCAGGTTTGTCTGATTAAAAGACAGAAGGCCTCAGGTAGCTATTGCTGCTGCGCTGCGTCACATCAGTAATCCTCCACCATCTCCATCTCATTCAGGCTCATACACTCGCCCGTGTTGTGGAATGAGTACCCTGCAGGGAGGAGGGGAGGGGGAGGTGGGCAGAGAGAGGAGATGGAGAGCAGTCAGAGTCAGATCAGAGGAGGAAGGCACACGGGAGCCGACAGAGCTGACTTAGATGGTGTAGGTCAGGAATAAAGATGCGATCCAGAAATGATTCAATCGTCTCAGTTTTGGCGAGAGTTTTTCTGTTCTGAAGATTTTTCAGTGTTTGTGATGCGATGCCAAATGTGTGCGAAACAATAACATAGGAGGAAAGTACAATCTCACAGGTCGGTTCTGCCAATCCCTTTAAAATCAATGTCTTTGTTTAAAAAAAAAAAACGTATCAGGTTTAATACTCTGAGTGTTGTATATTCACAACAGTAGAATACCGTTTCATTTACGTAATAGATTACAAAAGCCAAACTGACAAATTACATGTTCATCTTTTTACATTTTACTCTGGTGCGAGTCAGATCCCATTCTTTAACCCATGAGTATACACATAAATAATCTTCAGACATGAACCAGCCTACCCTCCACCTATAACGCTGAATAGAGGACTTTCTGTGCTTGCCTCACAAATCTGAACTTTAACTTCACCTTTTTTTACATCTTTATCTGATTCCAGTTGTTTGTATTTCCCACTGGGCTTTCTTGTGTATGCTATGTAACTTTAATGAGGAGTGTGCGGCTGTACCCCAGATGTCAGACTGCTGAAAGCGTGTGTGATTGTTTCATCATAAGGAGTAACTGCAGCCCCGTCACAACCCTTGTTTATAGATTCTGACTATTACAAGATGCATGAAAACAAAAAGGAGTATCATTAAATCCCGCTGAAGTCATGTACCTAAGATGCTGGGGTCAGAGTGCAGCATCATGGGCTGTTTCTTCTTCATCTTTCCTCCCTGGTTGTCATAGAGACCAGCCTTGCCCATGTGGTTGGCTTGAAACATGGACTGCAGGGTGCTTGGGTTCATACCTCGCATTGAGTCCTGAAGAAAGAAAAAAGGAGAAAAGATGTTGAGGCTGAGGCAGTGTGGAAACACAGAGGTGAACAACAGTCTGACAAATGTTTTAAATAGAAAATAACCCACAAGGCTGATGGACTACAAATGCTGTTAACAAACCCGGGGTTTTTTGCTTGTTTTAGAAAGGAACAGTACTTAAAAAAACACTCCTCCCATTTGTCATTTACTGTTGAAAAAAGAATTGAAAAACTTAATAAAAAGAAAGTTTAAAAAAAAAAAAGACACTCCTCCACTGTTAGTCAGAAGTGACTTGGAGAACAAAGTAGTTAAACAGTGCAAACCAACTGTGGTTTTGTGAATACATGGTTATACATGGTTTAATTACTAAGGGAGGAGCAGCCTCATAAAGGACTACATTCCTTTGACTTTTAGCTAAAACAAGTCCTTATTCCTAGCACAGACTTTAACCTCATCGGTGTCTGATTGTATGACAAACAGACATATTTGGATTTACCTGCAGAGGGAAGTTCATGTTTAATCCAGCCGCTTCCTTTGATAACTGGGAAACACGGAGAAGAGAAAAGGAAACTTACACCTTTTAGCTCAGAGAAATCAAACACATTAATGATGCGTACACATAACAAAAAGAAATATGCTCTGTTGTTTCGCTCATTATGTTTAAGTCCACTGGTTCATGTTTGAATAAATAAAGGGATTCTTCACCTACCTGCTGCTGCTGTCTCTGTTGGTTGGCTTTCTGTTTGGCACGACGCTCCAGGAACTGTTTGGCAAACTCTTTGGCTTCCACTGTGTCCCCTAGGTAGGACCGGATGAAGTCCAGCACTGCATAGGGTGACTCCACCTCCTTCAGGTACGCCACAATTGTGGCAACTTAATGAAGACATGCAGGTAAAATAATGAGTAAAACTGCCAAGATCATGACTGCTTACATCAATATATGTGAGTAAATACTAAAAACACGTTGCAGTAAACACATAGTACTCATCTACATCCACTAAGGGTGAATTCAGTCCACCCCTGACATTGCTAAATACATAAAGAGTGAGCAGCCTACCATCCAGAGAGGAGGAGGAATTGTTGGCAGAGGTGTTGAGAGCATGCAGCATCTGTTCACACCAGGTGGTGAAGCCGTCCTGAGGCTTCATACCCTGCAGCAGCTTCAGCAGCTTCTCCTCCTCCTCTGTCCGCTTCCGACGCATCATGTACTGATCACTGCAACACAAATAAGATGCATTCGGTATGGTAAGCAGCTGACACACACACACACACAATCAATCAACGTTAACACTGTTGTTTGTTTGGACATGTGTAAAGTATCAACGGCACCGACATCAGCCAACTTTACATCGCCTCCATGAATGATACCACTGCACGGAAAATATACACATGACAATATACAGCCAATAAATGCATTGCACTACCTGGATTCTGCTTGTGTGTACCTGAGAGAAGGGCTGCTGCGGCTGTTCTTCAGGCCCATGTTATTGTTGCTGTTACCACGCAGACCGGACTGGTTCTTCACAGCCTCGTCCCACATGCCCATGCTGCCCGCAGAGCCTCCGCTGCCAGCCTTACCTTCCATACCCCCAGCTCCGCTCCACATGCCAACACCCTCCCACTGGCCACCAATGGAGGAGCTCCCCATGGACAAACCAGTGTGCTGAAACCAGGGAGAGAAATTTGACCAATTGTAACATACATTTAATTTTCCATGTGCTGTTGAACATATATATTTTTGTCGTTTGAACTCACTCGGTCTCTCTGCTGCTGAGCTCTCTGTTGTTGCTGCTGCTTCAGGAGCCTTTCTGCTTCCTGTTGCATTTCCAGTAAAGCCAGAGCTGGGGATTTTCCTGACTTGGTGAGGCCTGAGGAGGGAGCCCCACTCCAGCCTGAGCCACCAGCTCCAGGCCCCTGTTGCTGGGGAGCCTGCTGCAGCAACTTCATGATCAGTTCTTGTTGCTGACGACACTACAGAAATTAAAAGAACAGTAACATCGTCATTTATTGCTGGGTGACTACATCATCAGCTAAAATAAACACCTTATTGGAAAAAAGCGATAATATTTAATGTGTGGAAATAGTTGAACAGAAGAGCTAAAGCTAAATTCTCCCCATTTTACCTGCTTGCGTCTGAAGAGCTCTTCCTCCTCCCTCCTCTTCTGCTCCTCCTGCTGTCTTCTCTTCTCCTCTCTTCGCTTACGCTGCTCCTCCTCCTCACGCTTCGCCCTGAGTTCAGCGTCTCGCCTCTCCTGCTGGAGCTGTAAGAAAAACATTAGGAATTAGATGGAATAAAAAGGCTCAAAATAATACTTGAAAACCTTCCTTCTACATTTCTGACAACTGATGTAAATAGGTAGTTATGTTACTGGTCACTAGTTATTGGTACCTCAAGGCAAATGGAAGCACTTTAATCAGGGTTAAATTTAAAGTTAAATTTGAGACCCACTTAAAACTACTTAGGCAATGAAATAGGCATTAAATTAGGTGCTATCGTCATATTGGGAAAAATTTGTGACTCCTAGAATAAATGAAAATGTATTTATTTACGTCAGCAGAGATTGAATATTACATACATACTGTACACAGAACTGGAGGCTGCAAACTTAGCGATAATTAGCTCCCAGTTTCAATTTGTATTGCCGGGTTGGAAAAGGTGGAGCTGAGAAGACTAATGTCACTTTCTTTCTTTTTTGGACATTTCCCAGATAACTCCATACATGAACATGTTTATGGCAATATAACTTAAGACCTACCATGTCAAATTTAATAGCTTTAAAAAAAAAAGATATTAAATGCAGATTAGCAAATTCAACGGTGCAGGATGCATGTTTAATTCATTTTGGTGAAGTTTTCGACTGACAGTATCACGTCATCAGTATAAACTGTACATTTACATGGGGTGTGTATAAATACAGCGCACAGTAAAACAGGAGAATGGAGACGCTGAACGGTTATCAATCAATTCACCTTTTGAAGCTGTTCAAGAGTTGGACCCTGAGTAGAAGGATTCATTGTTATGTCCCAAAGACTGGCTTCACCGCCTAGAGAGAGAGAGATTAAACAGGGTTAGTTTGGCCTCACTAATTCCAATCAGCTTATGCCTCTTCACCACATGTGTATTCACATGTACAACTGGTGTCACAACAGACAGTACCTGACGGCTGTGAAGCTGAGGTATGCATGTCCCACATGGACCCTGTATCTGGCACTGACATCGACCTGTTCATCGAAGGCATCATACTCTGCTCACTGCACCTGCACCATAAAGATTTTTAAGTAAATGTAAAAAATTGTCCATAATGTAAATGACAAACTTCTAAACAGCCAAGTTTCTACACTAGTTTTGACAGGTAAGGTGACTTAAACCCCACACCTTCTCACAGACCCACCTGTTAATGAGCTGGAATAGCTGCTGCTGCTGTTGGAGCTGCTGATAAAGAGCTGCTGTTGCCAGCTCCTGTTGTTTTTTCAGGCGCTCCTGGTCCAGGTTTCCCTGAATAGGAAGGGAAAGAGATGAAAACGAGTGTTAATATCATAAACCAAAAACATTAAAATGCATATATACATTTATATAAAAAAAAAAAAAAATCATCTTGACTTATTTTTATACATGAAATTTTCACATCACAATCCAACACAAATTGATGCCATCTATTTATACTATACGATCATTTTCAAACTATTCTACAACCTGTTCCTGTGAATACAGGAATGTGTATGACCCTGATATGATATCAAAACCAGGGGGCTATCACACACATACATATCTGATCAAATTGCAATGGTCCAGATTAACCTTCCCATCTCTGCTAAATTTGAAGCTTATTTACCATTACTTTTACAGGAGGCCACTGCATAATGGGCTTTTTATGACTGGTTTACAGCTCTAGCCCACTTTCCCTTAAAGAGGTAATTATAGTGGAATAGTCAAATCTGTGGCAGCATTTTTTGTCATAGCATCAAACAGCACCCATTAGAGTAGGTGTACACATTATTTCATTTAACTAATTTTACAGGGGGTAATTATACCTGCAAGCAAAAGTATTCAACACAGACATTTAAGATCCTTTATGTAGGAAACACTTGAATGAATCTTAATCACGATCACTGTTCTATTACCCTGGTGTGTCTATCAACAATCTTTCTCCTTTGCATCCTCCCCTCCCCATCATCTGCATTGGCTGAGCTCTGACTCACAGTCCCGGCGGGCCCCCGGTTGGGCTGCGGGCGCTGCGGTGGTGGTGGCTGTCTCACCAGCAGGGGCGGCGGAGAGGGCCCAGGGGCGAAGGGCACGCGGCCCCACATCTTGATGACGTCCCCCAGGGGTTGGAAGCCCTCGTCGCAGCCCCGCTTCACCAGCAGGGTCATGGTGAAGTAGCCAGCCTGGAACCACTCGCACATCTCCAAAGTGGTGAAGGGACCTAGTTGTGGGTGGAAAAGGACAATACATAAGCAAACGCATAAAAAAAAAAAACCCAAAAAAACTACTGATCCTGAGGAGTTATATTACCCAATTTCTAAAACCAGAGAATTTAAAATAATGAGATCAATATGATGTGTGTAGAGTGTACCCTGGATCTCTCCCTGTGGGTCCTTGTAGAACCACTTCATAGCGGCCTCATGTGACAGCGGCAGAGCGGCTGCTGTGTTCCTGCTCTCCTGATGCTGTTGCAGAGCCTGGGTGAAACACTCCTCCTCCAAAGATGTGTCCTGCAGCGATGCCACCATCTTCTCAGCCTCCTGCAGAAACACACATTACATCAGTTTGGATAAAACGTCCACTGTAACACTGAGCCCACTATCAACCGATGAATTGTACTCACTAAAACAAGTCACAAAACCTCTTTAAATTTAAATTATACATTTAGAGTTTTGCCGGTAGTTAAGAGAAAGCTCATTAAAGCTTATCATCATCTTGAGTGGATCAAATTGTACTGAACACAATATGTCACATTCATTTATTTCAAGTGCAATAGCAGTGTTTTGTTGGCCAGTTGGTGGTGCTAGAGGCACTTGTGTAACATAACAATTATAAAGATAATGACCTAAAAAAAAAGTCTCACAATCACTGGAAAGTGAATGCAGTGCCAAATATAGTCCAGAACAGGTACTTAAAAAAAAAAAGTTTACACTAATAGTTTTGGTTGACTTTAATAAACCATTTCTAAGATTTAGTGGTGAAATGGGCCTCCTGATGTTCTTACCTGCTGCAGGTGTTTCATGCCCTCATCGTCCTCGGCGTCTCCTCCAGAAGGAGGGACGAGAGGAGCAGCAGAGGAAGGAGGTGGGGGAGGCAGACTGGAGGAGGTGGTGGTGTTGGGGCTTAGCTGGGTCTTGGAGCCCGCTACTGGAGCCACATCTGACACCACAACAACAAACATTAGTAAAACAATGGGCCTTATTTTTAGCACTTTTATTTATAGAGTTAGTGATGTTGGGTGTGAGGGATAGAGCGCCCTACTGAGTCTTTATCTGACACAGCAAGAAGAGCAGGCTCAGTAAACAAGATATTAAATGACTGGGGGTGAAACATATTGTATATCAAACTAAAATATCTATGTGGCTGAATGTAAAAGGTCAAAAGACCTAAAGTAGCTGCCAGATCCAGCTTTAAATCACAATTTGTAATTTAAGAATAGAGGTTGTGTATACAAATATTTGGAAATCTGTATTTACATAGATTAGGTTAAGGGAAAATGTCAAACAGCATTTTCAGGTTAAAGGTAGGGTCGGTGATCTTTTCTTACAACACTTTTTACAATATTGCGTGAAAACCTCTTCACATTCCCATTGCACCCACTGAAATAA
>JAPSES010000102.1:4005851-4019617 GCA_029822895.1 Maxillicosta whitleyi
AGGAGGGAGGGAGTGTATATTTTCAAAATCTCACTTGCTGGAACCGTTTTTTCCAAGATCTCCCACCCTACCTTTAAGAATACTGCACTGATTAAAAATACATTTTGATACGCACTTACTTCATAAGTAACTATGAGAATGTGTGTCATGAACAACACAAACATCATCACTGACACTTGATGTGGCTGTACCTTCACTGGGTGTGTTGCTGGCCCTTACAACGTGGCTATGGCTCAGCTGAGAGTTTTCCACCACAGGGCCCGAGGTGTTGGGCTGAGGCTCCAAAGATGGAGGGGGACAAGCTGGAGGTGAGGAGGAGGGTGATGCTGGCTTTGCTTCACCATCTATCACCACAGAACCAGCTTCTTTAATCTCTGTGAGGTGAGTAATAAATGTGTAGATAAAAATCAGCAATGCAAAAACTCCTAAACCACAACAAACCACAAAAATCTTAAAATGACTCAAAATCAGATTTGCTTTGGAGACTCACCCTGGTCTTTGTCTCCTTCAGCACTGTTCCTCTCTGCATCAGCAAAGTTTTCCTCCTCTTCCTCTTCCTCTATCCCCTTAAATTCCAGCTCCTCCTCCAGGATTGTCTCCTTGCCACCCTTCTGAAAACAAAACAAAAATCAAACAAACAAAAAAAAAAACCAAACAGAAGCAGAAGATGAACATGTGTGATACATGCTACTGATCATGTAAAGAAGCAGATGATAAAAGCCCGACTGTTTTTCAAATAGGACTAACAAATTAAAAGTCAATACACACCTTCATAGGCATGAAAGCTCCAGAGGAGTCGAAAGTGCCCATCCCCCCATCCTCCTCATCTGTACACCACTCAGGCAGCCCATCCCGGTCATCTTCTAGTCCCTCACTGCCTGCACGCCGACGACCACCCCCATGACCTTCAGAGTCCCGGAAGTCAAAGTCAAACTTCCTTCGGCGGCTCTCACCTGGGCCACTGTGATCCCGCCAGCCTGCTGAGCGAGGACCACCATCTGAACAAAGACAAATGGACACTGTCAGCAGCGTTTACCACAGGAGTTACAAACATTTAAAAAGGAACCCATTACTACACCCCAAAATGATTTAATCAAAAGAGAATGTGTTTTTGTTTTGTTTTTTTAATGAGAAGGACAAATCTTACACAAAGATGTAACACAAACAGGGTCGGAGTATTGGGCAGAGATCCAGGCAACCATAAGATCATTTGTAGAAAGAGTTTTGTCATGTAACAGTAACTGCAGTTACCCATTCTTAGGACTGGCTCCATCATACACCCTGGGGCTGTTACAATGTAATTACAACTGTTTACAGCCTAAAAAATGGGTTGAGACGGAGTGAAAAAGGTTGTGTATTTTCTGATAAATACAATGTGTGATCTTTTTGTAAGTGATGCTCTGTTTAAATCTAAAACCCAGTGCTATGTCTTAGTGCCACTAGATGTCACTAAATCCAATTTAGAGCTGGTATGCACTGAGGTTTAAGAGTGTCAACAAGACAACAAGCTATAGTACAGATCACCATCATGGCCATTTTGATCTTTGGAACTATTGTCATCTCTTCCCGTGTAGGGCTATTTAATATATTTCAAGGGTAAACCAAATACAACACTGAATGTATTGAACTCCTTAGTGTATTTATCACAGACCATCTGAAATTAACTATCAAAACAGAAATGATACTGTCAGTGTTCTTTTATATTATAACCAACAGCAGGTAGCTGAAAGAAAAAATGCTGCTCTATCACTGTTGTTGTTGTATGTGCATTCATCATTTATTTTAACTATAAATACACTAAGAAAACAATATGTATTATTCAATAAGTGAAAGACTAAGCCGAGCTTACCAATACCCCCGCCTGATTACACAACACTCTGCCCCCTGCTCACAGATACTCTGCTACAGAGGGATCAATTTTAAGTCTTGTGCATGTGTATAAAATTTAAAAAAAAAAAAAAAAAAAAAAATCAGGTGAATGGTGGCAAAAAAAAAATGGGATGGACAAAAATCTTGGATTGATGGACTTGGTATATCTATATAACTCCATTCTTGGGGGGGGTCTAATGATTTACTTTATGTATGTTTTACAAGGAAAATAAACCATGAGGACATCTGTATAGGTTTCATTTTCAGCCCCAATTGAGATTGAGGTAGCACTAAAATGTAAAATGTTATTTATATGCTATATTATTATATAAATATGCATTTTCTCATACCATCCCTACGGGGTCCAGCAAGCCTCCAGTTACTGCCCGGCTCCCCCTCATCCTCCTCCTGCTCCTCCCGGAGGGTGCGCCAGTTATCGCTGTCAGCCCTTGTGTACTCCTTCCTCCCTGGACCCCCGGGAGCTCCAGGCTCCTCAAAGCCAGGACGCCCCACCTCCCGCCGCAGTGGCTTCTCAAATCGACGCTCCCCCCTGAGGAAAGGAGGGAAATGGGAAGGAAATTTTATCATTAAACTGATAAACAGAGAAAATGATTCACAACCACGAGAACCAAGTTCTCATACTAAGAAAATGTCAAGCAAAAGTTAACTTTTTTTAAATACTACTGATATGTTTTATGGCATAACATTAAATACATCAGCCTCAAGAGGCGCATCTGTTCGAACAGAAAGTTGGACCAGTTTAGTCCTAACTGATTAAAGGTGGTAGCTGCTTAACTGGATAAAGTCCCCATAGTCACAACAAAAACGAAGCCTGTGAAACATTTACTTTATTATAGTGAACAAGAATTCTTACAGCAGAATATAAACAATCCTGCAGTACAGTCCATCGTGTACCATCATTTAGCATGTGTTGCTGGGTTTCTTACCGGTCATCCCAGCTCTGGCTGCGGTGTATCTCTCGACCGCTGCGGCCAAAACCCACCTCTGCATCTTCAATACTTCTTTGGTAGAATCCACCTTCTCCACGGCCACGACCTGAGGGTACACGGACACGATATTCATCTGACTGAAAAAACTATTTGGGATGAGCATAAGTACAGACGTTTCCACAGATATCCTCTTTTCAGTTCAATGTCTTTTAAAATTAATTAATTTTAATTGACATAGAAAACAGCTACTATTATACAATTGGCCTCACTTCGATTCTCTTTAATACACAACTCACAACACACACACACAAATTGAGGAACACACATGGCATCATTGTTTTCAGTTATTTCCTTGGATTTCCTGAACAGGGTGTCTAGTGTTTACATTGGCTATTCATATGTGCAGAGAACTGTGTCTGCACAAGGTGAGTTCATAAGCACAGTGGTTTTTCGACAGGTGTAGCTGGACAAAAGGAGCACTATTTAGACAGGCCAAGAGGAAGTGTGCTGCATCAAGATGGTAGAAGAAAAAGGGGAAATAAACACTCGAGTGGTTGGCTTGAATAAACTGTTTTACTTTCCCTGGATAGCATCCATTGTAGTTTTAGCCAAGAGCTTTGGGCAGCATGTCTGTTTCTTTTGGACTCAAGTTAGTTTTAGAGCAAATGTTTATGGATTTATCATGAGTGCACTTAGCCTGAAGAAAACTTTATGTTTTTCTTTTTAAATTCACCTCGACTGCCTCGCGTGGCCCCTCGTCCTCGGACCACTCCAGCCGGGGCAGCCCCACCCACCCCTTTTCCCATGAGCCTCAGCACCGCTACACTGTTCACAGACATGGAGAAGTTCCTCTGCAAAGACAAAATGGAAAGAGAAAAGGGGAGGAATGTGAGGAATGTAAGCTCACAGCAACATTTGTTAACCAACAGGACAGCTCATGTTTGAAAGAAGGCTATTTCATGGTGTGATACAACATAATGAGCTTAAATAGTTCAGCATCTGCAGGGGTGGTGTGTTTTAGGTTGCATTTCCAGCTGACCTGCTCCTCCTCAGTGAGCGGCACCAGTGCCAGTGGCTGCATGGGCTCATCTTGCAGAATAGCAGCAAACTCCTTATCCTGCATGTCCTCTGGGACCTAACAACAACAATTAAATGTGGGACAAACACGGCTGTGTAAGTGAAAGACACATGTCAACACTATAGAAATCCAACACATATGAACATTGTTACACACATTCTGTGATTGTGAGTTAGAATATCATTTGTGTTCACTAACTTTGTTGTCTTTGATATAAAGTGCTAACATCTCCTCTCGGCCGTAGCGGTACTCGGCCAGCTTGTACTTTGGCATGGCGGGGGAAGGAGGGGGGGACGTCACACTCCCCCCACTGGACAGTGCACGGAGCCTGAGAAAAGAAATGTACAGGCAGGGCTGTCATTAGTAAAGTGCATTTTTGATAAGAATATTTCTTGGATGAATCTCAGACAGGTCTGAGGAACTTTCAGTGACAGCCATGCAACATGATGGCAATATTCTAAAAATACCAATAGAGTCTTTGAAGCCGTGTACCTGCAGTAACTTTTCCCGTTTACTCACTTCAACTGATATGCAATGCAGAGAAAAATATAAATAGCTTGGTATGAATTCCTTGCTGACACCAAGTTACAAAATGAGGGCTATTGTGTAACCGTGAGGGAGTTCCTTTAATTTCAGCAGGACAGCAAAAAATTCTAATAGCATCCATCATACACCAGGGAAAAAAGAATTTAGTAAATGTTCTGTAACAAATCAACCATCCTCCTACGCAGGTCCTCTTGAATGCACTTGGCTCAACGCAGATGATGTATTAGCTTTCCAATCTCAAGATTTCATTTTAAAAAGCTATTACTAGCAGGCCAGCTTCCAAGGCCTGCTGTTTAACAATAGCTCCATTCACATGCCTCTACAAACTGTGTCACTGACTCACAGCCCCACATCAAAACCATATGGAAATCCAAGAGATGTGTAGGTGGGTGTGGGGTGTCAGAGGTAGAAGTAATGCTGAGCAGCGAGACAAAACATCATGAAAGATCACTTGGTAGCATGTGGTGTTGCAAAGAAGGTAAAAATAAGTGGAGCTACCATAAGTAGAGTAGAGGGAGTAATAGGCTTAATAAAAGCCAGGGTTAAAACATATTAATGAATGGGGCACTGGGAAATATTTTTGCATGCTCCAATACAGTTCGCTCATATTTACGTAAACCAAATGTAGATTTAGAGCCAAAAAACAACATGTATGAAGTGCACTTCTTATCCACGTCAGATATGTCCACACTCCTATCTGTATTTATGATCCTTTTACAAGAACCTTATTGGGCAAAGGTTGTTGAAAGTAACAAATACAGCAGATTGTTTTCACAATGAACTCGTAACGTGATAACCTAAATTCTTGTATCTTAACAACAAACAAAAACGCACATAGCTTAAACAACTCTGTTAAATAAAAGGGATTAAAATACTTGTCAATATGCTGGCCAGACAGCTGTGTGCGAGGAGCAGAGAACTGGACGCTTTCAAGCTATATTAAAAAGGGTAAAGGCATAAAAGTGGGCTCGAAGGGCCGCTCCGAGAGAAGCAGCTGCAGATGTGTAAAGAGAGAAATATTCTGCGACGCTGGCACTACACCAAGAATGCACACAGCAGTCACAGCCCGTTAGAGATGGAGTGCTACCAAAACGAGAGACTACGCCTCCCATTAATCGCTACACAAACATCCACTGAGATGGAGGAGAGCAGCGGCAAAAGAGATGGGCAGGAAACCACTGTAACAATACTATTTGTGGACAAACTATTCTGCACATTTCTATGAAGCTCTATAATGATTGCTTTATATGAATTACAGTTCAGAAAATCTGTTTTAAAAATGTCTCTCAGGCAGCCCCTCAGTTTGGGCTTAGCTTCAGCTCCAATCCCCCCCCCAAAAAAAGCCCAACTCCATTCTAACAGACCAGCTTTCTGGAAGCCCGCCAAGGCCCAGCACATAGCCCCTGCGTGCATGTGGTTAACACAGACACGTTCATGTATTACATCCAGAAGCTCCGTAAACACCAATAGAAGATTCGTGCTTCTTTTTCACCCTTTGTCCGGAACAAAAATCTTACAAAGTGTTCGTTCATGTTTCAGTTGGGTATGTAATTCAATTGTCAACACACACAAAAGATTACAACCAGTGTTTCTTAGGTAAATCTTAAATTATTTACCTTCTTACTGTAAAATATTGGTCATTTAACCATAAACTCTCATTTCAAAATAAATAAATAAATGTGCAAAAATAACCTTATCCATCACCTTTGGGTCCAATAGTTGGAATGAATGGCTGTTTATAAACATCTGTTTATGCATATCTGTAAAAAGCCAACTTTAGCTTATGACTAAAGCAGAAAAGCCAGATTTAACCTGTATGTTTTATCACTTCATCACTTAAGTTTCCAAAGCACAGTTAACATAACACATGTACCACAAACCCACAGAAAGGCACAAACAGCAGAAAGCATTATTCTTAAGAACTACAGATCAAAAAACTTGTCACCTCAAAGTAGTCAAATATGATTTCTTTTATTACACACATTTTGCCTTGTTTAAAGCTGTAAAGAAATGAGGTAAACTACCATTCTGGGCCGAAGTTAAGAGTCTCAGCAGTCATATTCCTCACGTCCACACAGAACTGAGTATCTGAGAAGAAAAAGTACTGAAATTATTTGATCATTTTAATCATATACAATTATACAGAGGCATATATGATATCCAAATTAGACCAAAAAAATAAAATGTGATTGTAAAACTCTCTTACCCTGTCCAGATGATCGGAGCAGGCTGGACTGGGCTTGAGCTGGCTGGCTTTAGTTAGGCTTGGGTGACTAGAAGGCTGAGTGGTGCTTAAGCTGTGGTCACAGAGCTCCCCAAACACACAGATTTAAAGAGAATAGCTGCCAGTTTCAGGTGTTTGAGGAATACCAGGTTATCTATCTTCTAACCAAGTAAGGAAGGGGGGGGGGTTTGACTAGGTTGGAGAATGGAAGCTCCTGCTACTCACAGCCGAAAAAGGTTGTTAAACATAAAAAAAGAAACAAAAAGAACCTTGGAAATTGACAACGGAACAAAATAAAAGACTCTTACTAGTAATAATGTTTTCTTTTTTTTTTTTTTGTACAGCAGTTATATCTCACATTAAAGTTAAAAATGCGAACTGATTCGTCAAAAAAAGGTAACGCAGGAACGAAATAACAGCCAAAATAATGAAACTGGCTGCTGGAACAGCTGCCAAGAGCAGACGCGACTAGCACTCCTCTTCTCCTTTCACTCTCTATCCCTCCGTGCCTTTTCCTCTCGCTCCAACTGAAATGTGGATTGACGGAGACCCCTCTAGGTAACTCCTTTATTTCCTGTCCTCCTCCCTTTGCGCCACTGGGGGGAAAAGAACAGAGCAAAAGATGGCATCAGAGAACCTGAACAATTAAATGAAAGATGGAAATGGTGAACGGTGGAGGGTGCACACACGTTTCAATCACCGCTGGAAAGAAGCATTTTCACATCTTGGCAAAAAAGAAGAAAGCAAGTTGTTTTTTTTCACTATTTAAGCCACAGAAAAGGTAGCGGCTAATTTTGATCCATCATTTTTATCACAGAGCGTTGAGAGAAAAACCTGTGGTATTTCTTCACTACACAAATGAAACCCAAACTATTTCCAGTCTCAGCACTCAATCGTGGCCAAATGTTTCTGTTGCTCACAGGAGATTTTCCGTCCAGAGATCTAGAGAGTCTATTTCAGTGATCCTTCTCAAAGCATGCAGCTGGTTGGTGATGTTCCCAGCAAATGTCATGGCAACTAAATAAATATCCAAGCAACTCAATTTCACCATTTATTGTTCACACATTAAACTAGAACCTCTATGATATAAAAATAAACCTTGACTTTCACATTCAAACATTCGAAGTAACCTCTTTTGTGTTATCACCGTGATGCATGAACATTAATTCAACACCTATCCAAACAGCTTAAAAGGACAATTGGAGCTGTTTTAATGAAGACATTTGTTAAAGAAAGCGTTTGTTATGTTGTGTAGCTGCAATAACTTATTTAACCACCTAATCTGATAATCAATCAAGTTTTTTTTTTTTAGACACTTAACCATCTTCTCTAGCGAGCATGTACTGGAGCTTCTACTTGTAGCGTAAACATTTATTAGTACTTTTATGCATCACAGAGTGGAAATTAGTACTTTTACTTGTGATGGAGGAGTTTCAACAGTGTGCTATTACTAGTGTATTTACAGGAGGAAATTATTCTAACCCCCCTGCTTTTTGCATGTGACTAAATTCATACTGGAATTGGATATTGTTAATGGTAATGCTAAAAGACAAAATATACAATTGTATATATATAAAAAAATTAAAGATTTTGAGCAACTAATCTCAATTAACTGTTGAAGATAACAAGGTGAGTGTTATTATATTTATCTAGATATATATCCCATTTAAATTTAAGGCTTATGTTGGTTCTTATTGCATAATCCCAATTCCCAAATATTTCTAGAATAAGTCCACAATTACTACAATATAATTTTGGTGGGAAAAAAATGTTCTGAAGAACTTGCTTCCAAGCCTCCTTTACCATGTTTATACCTTTTCTAGACAAAATTAATAAAGAAAATAATTTCCTACTATGGTGTGCTTTTGTATTTCACTTAAAATGTATAGTTATAATGTGGTTTCACTTTGGAGTCTGATGTAAGGATGAGACGAGGCTGAATGAGACCTTTCCTACTGGTATTTAGTCAGCAGTCAGGACTTTATCTGTTCTTTGAAGCTTTTATCCCTTTCTGAAGCTCCAATTATGCATTCTGTGTTAAGAGATGCCTCTGATTTCTTATGTCTCTCTGATCACACATTAAGAATAAAACCATAAAATGGAAGCTCTGCAGTTTTGTAATGCAACAAACAGCTCGCCGACTGCCTCAAAGGATATTACGTTACTGAAATGTTACGTTTAAGACAGCTAAAAGTGGAAAAATTTTTTTTTTTTTTTTAAATAACATGCTTCATTTTTACTTTTGGGTTCATCTGCTGGAAATGACTGAGGCTGTGTGTGTTTGTGTGTGTACAAGTCAGTACAGAGGGAGGGTGAAACTCCATAGTAACTCAAAAGACAAACACTTATATATTGTACATATATTTTGTGGTGCTATAGTCACTCAAATTCGACAATGTAGGTATCTTACTGGGCTACTACTTGAAATAATTCAGACATATAGGAGTTATAATTTCAATGTGAATATCACCTATAACTAATTCATTATTCAGTGACTGCAAAACCTCATCTTATAAGTCACAAAGGAGAAACTCTGTAGGAATTACACTTAAGACTTAACTGCTACTAAATGGGGAAACTAAAGTGAAAATAATCAAATAATAGAAATAATATTTCCAAAAAAAAAAAAAAGTTAACCTTTCATGCTTTTAAGTGAGTTTGTTTGAACATTAGTCCATTTCAGGCACAAAACATTAAAAGAAAAAACATATTCAACGTATAGCAACTCATTACCTTAGTTAAGATCATAGAAGAGGCAGAAAATGACATTTGGAATATTTACAAATGTTATGAGTGCATTTCAAAACGTGGCGGGATGCCGTTCACAAGCTGTGAAGAACTCACTATAAAGCTATACTAATGCTACCATTAAAGCACGTTTATATATATATATATATATACACATCTCAACTAAGTATTTTACGTTGTCAAATCCAAATGATGGCTTACGTGTAGACACTAATTGTTGACTTTAGCTGCCGTTAATGGGCCAGCCTCTTTAGCATAGCATTCACAGTGGTTTTCAAGCTAATTACATCAAACTGGCTAGCAGGGAAATACATAATGTTTGCAACTAAAACGATCGTTAGAACATTTGTCCTACAATATCGTATTTCTGTTGCATAACAGGGATGGCTTAGCTAGCACGCCTCCTAACCTAGCACAAGGTATACGTTGATCGTAAAGGCCTTGGCTTGTAGGTTCAAATGACACCAGATATGATGGCGGAGGGGGCGGAGAAATTAGGATCGGACACCCCGGCCTGCTCCGCCAATGTGCGGACGATCACCTCCACTCCGCTCTCTGTGCTAAACTAGGTCTAATGCGACATAAACATGAACAAAAATCCCAAAACAGCAGCGGTAGGCGACGAATTGTGATTACAGTTTGACGAAAATGTTTCCACCAGCGGCTGAATCCAAGCCATTAGAGCTGCAGGATCAGCGGCTAGCATGTTAGCTTCCTAGCTAAAAGACAAGCTGCAAAGAGGAACCATGGCTTACCTTCACTGTTTATAGCTACTAGACTGGTTGTCTGCACGGTGTGTCTACAGCCAATATATCGCATGCATTGGTCTCTTTAAACACTGTAAACGTACTCATTCGACAGAATCGTACTTTCAGAAAGTCGTGCTCTGTATTTTATTTATTAATTTTCCCTCTCCTCCAACGGTCGCTGCTGCGTATCAGTATGTGTCTGCTGGCTCCTAGTCGCTGCTCTTCTTGTTGTTTGTGTTTCGGAAACATGGCCGTCCGTGTGACACCACGTGACTGGACATTGACAAGCGGCTAACCAATGTTGTAGCAGGGCAAACACACCCCTATTTACCAGCCTGGACACCACTGTGTGCCGCACTTTACAGCATATTTGACTTAGTTTGTGGTTAAACGGTGCTGTTAGAATCAAACAGCACAAATACTGGGGTCCGTTTTAACATTCGGTTGTATTAATCGTGCATGTCGGCAGCTCACTACAAACTCGTGCGGCCGTAACATGCGATCAGAAAACAACAAATAACTTCACGTCAAAGTTGTCTGGCGATGTTTTGTTTTTAACAGATTTTAAAACAGTATCCTTGGAGTGATCTTAAGGACTACCAGAGCATGTTTGAGGGCATACAATGTAAACTGAGCATGTGCAATGCGTTTCTGGACAGCGTCAGTACTGATGTTTAGACAGCAGAGGGCGCTGTTGTTCAACATGGACGCAGCAGGAGGAGGCCCAGTCATGTTAACATGCTATGCGTTATTCTTAACCATGTGTCTTAAAAGAGGAGAAATAATTTGGAACTAATGAACACTTAAAAGTACCCATGGATTAAGACAAGACAGCATTCTATTCATGTTGAATTAAAGGGTTAAATATCACTGGTAAATCAAAACTAAGTATTCTCAATGTAAAGACTATGGAGTGGTAACCACTTACTGTTTCACTGATGTGCAGTAAATATTATTGTGTTATTTGCTGATGGGCAATACAAATAACTACAGAGAATAATATACATTTTGCTGTAAAGCATCAATAAAGATAACTAGACTCATACAGTATATGAGGAATGATGAAATTTCAAATAAACATGTCATTAAATAATAGCATCCCTGTTTTGCAAAGCTAGACAAAAGGGATAAAGATGAGGATGACCAACAATTCAAACAGTCATAAAACATTTTGAAATCATCATCTCTAATCATATAATATAATATCAATTTAAATTCAACCTCATGCAGTAGCTAATTGTGAAATAAAAGGAACAATATGGGGAGTGAGTTGAAAAGAGGACAAAAACAACACACTGTGTTCTGTGTTTTATGGCTCCCACATTTCGAAACTTCTGAAATTCTTGTGACTCTTCTTACTTTTGATTTGTAACATTCTCAGATTTCAGATCAGTGAATGAAAACTATCTACTACTCTGCTACTACTTATGTTTAAGACACAGACGTTCACAGTTCTAAGGGAGTGTGAAAGATAATATTGCGCAATTGATGAGAATTAGATTATTGCAGAAGCTCAAGGTTTGTGACATTTTTTATTAAAAATCCCTTTCAACAAGGCATTTGTGCACACGTTTCTCTGCAGTTACTTCCCATAACATTTTGCAACTCATCGTGGCATTTGTATGAACACTGAGCCATCTTGTTCACCTTTTAACAGTTAAATGATTTTAAGTTAACACATTTTTTGATTTTTCAAAATTCATTCTATCTCCATTGTTAATAAAAATCACTCTACTGGTCAGTTTCACTTCACTGACACTGAAAAATCACAGATGATCTTGAACATGAACATTGTGTTCTCTCCATTTCGTTTTTTTTTTTTTTTTTGGAAAAGGGGTCATCTACAGCGTGGCCACACCTCAGGTAAACTGGATGATATTTAAACTGTTGCAGGAGAAATAAAGGTCAAGGAGATTAGCGGGGTTTTTTTGTTTTGTTTTGTTTTGTTTTTATACACAAATGAGTGATATTATGGACAAGTAGCACCTTTCAGAAATAGGACAATATCTGCCTAGCAGGAGAAAAAAGCATGTTGCAGTGGTTTATGGGACTTTCTAAAGTGAAAGGCACAGGGTTATTGGAGTATATGACATTTGAATAGAAGGTTCATTTATCCATCAGCAGGAAGGCAAGGCTGGGGGCCGGGAGTAGAACCTGTTAGAGTTAAATCTGACTAATAAAATTAGTCTTCAATGGCCATCCTCATTCCATTTTCTTACTGGTATCTTTGAGGGGGTGCAGGTCGTAGCTGCACATCTAAATCTGCTTTTCTTTGAGATGCAGAAAGTAGACAGGTTGACCTTAGCACTTGGAGAAACTTCAGCTTGAACCTTGGACTAAAAACTACCCATGTTTTCATGTCTTTTTAGAGCATTCTTTCAATTCTCTACCTGAGTATTTACTTTAGCACTCTTGACCTGTATTCCTGCAGCACTGCGGTGGTCTCTCACCTCCATCTCACCAGTCATCCATACAGAAGTGGTGCTCTTCACCCTGATGCCCAGTTGAACTTTGCGAGTGTAAAATGTTCTGAGGGTGCCCAGGTACTTCATGTGATCAAGGTTCGGCTCTGTTGTTGTAACTTCACAACACGCTGAACAAAAATTGGGTGAAGGGGTGGTTTTTCTGGGGGCTGTAAGCGAGATAGAAGAAGCAAACAAACACATTATAATTCAAAATGTCTGCAAGATTTACAATAATATCTGTCATGCAGATAATTACCATTAAACAGTCTTTATTACTAATAACATAAGTAGTCCTGTGAGATTGAATAAATTACTAATTAATTTGCAGAACTCAACATTGCAGCTGTTTTACTGCAGGTTGCTGAATTAACAATGTCTGAAAGAACCTACACGGCCGCACAGACAGTGCCAGAGCAGATAAGTGGCATTCCAGCCAATGGATCCAGTCTGAGCCGGTGTTAGTTTGCATGCTGAGCCTCAGTCCAACAGTCATTACACTTTATTAGGAAGGCGACACCATTAAAGGAAGACATATGAAATAGAAAATCCCTAATTACCACATGGAACTTATCCATAATGTGACAGGACCTATTAAACATCCTCTGATGATGAAAAATGTTTGGACCTTGCCTCCTTCCCTTGTCCCTGCTGTTGGCATCCCGCCTGGTGAGTGCCAGTGTGTCAAACAGCTTTAGAGATTGCAGACACTTTTTCTACATGCAGACGCCGCCTGTAGGGATCAGAGGAGCCAGCCTGAGGAGGATCTGCCAGAGGTATGCAGGCAGACTGCGCTACAGCACATTGTATGACAGCAGCTGCCGTCTCCCGCTCTACTCAGCGTACATCTTTAAGAAATCTGATGGGACAAGAAGGATGGACACACCCTGGATGTATGAGCCTCAGGTAGAATGGCAGCGCTGCCATGCCAGTTGGCCATTACTGAGAAATCTAAGTGGCCTTATCAGTCATTACCTCTGCCAAGGAGGTCATGTTTTTGCCGGTGTCTGTCTGTCTGTCTGTTTGTGTGCAACATAACTCAAAAAGTTATGGATTTTGATGAAATTTTCAGGATTTGTTCCCAATGGCACAAGGAAGAAATGATTAACTTTTGGGGGTGATCCGGAAGAAATCCTGGAT
>JAPSES010000102.1:4030386-4053238 GCA_029822895.1 Maxillicosta whitleyi
ATCTATCTATCTATCTATCTATCTATCTATCTATCTATCTATCTATCTATCTATCTATCTATCTATCTATCATTTTCAAAGTAACAGGTATGTGTAATTTTGTCATTATTATTATATGATGACAAAGATATATATTTAAAGAAATGTTATTAGTCACAAAGCAACACGAAGAGAAAGTCAGAGAGTCATCCCAGAACTTCATAGGAGTCCAGCTGTTCTCTGGGTCAGACATCTAGAACACCAGGTGTCTGTGCAGGACCAGACACATCACCTCTCTGATGGTTCACACTCAGACACAGCCTGTTCTCACTGATGCCTCAGGGAAAAGGTTCAGATTCATCCAAACCCACACCTCCAGATTCAGCAGCATGTTTTATCCAGGTACAATACGAGCACTAAACACAATACCTAGACTATATATATATATATATATATAACACATAACCTCAATGTCCAGTCAGGAAAAAAGTGCAATATATATTTATCTGTTTCTTGGTTGGTTGACAGGCTTGTTTCTTTTAGTCTGTATATATATTTACACTTTTTTTTTTCTATAAAATGTTTTTCATTATGCACCACAATAGACTCGTCTCTTTTAATTTCATTGTACATATGTATAATAACAATAAAGGCATTCTATTCTATTCTATTCTATTCTATTCTATTCTATTCTATTCTATTCTATTCTATTCTATTCTATTCTATTCTATTCTGCAACATGTAATACCCCAGTACACCAGCAGAGGGAAGCAGTGTTTCTGGAGGCCTGTGTGGAGGACATGCAGCTCACTCCTCTCACTATGTACATCCACATATTTTCTGTGTTGTATGTTTTTAGTACAATCATAATTGTATTTTTTTCAAAATTGTATTTATTAATCAAGTCACGTCTTATGTCATGATACGCTTCTTTTGGGACTGGTTTATGTATGTATGATCTTCTACAGGATATCAGCAGGGCCATCATTATTCTTAACAAGGAGGCAAGATAAACTTAGTCTCAGTGTCAAGGCCTTCAGCTTCGACCTGGAGACGTCAATGAAGCATCGAATTAAAAAACATTTAGTGACTGAATACACCAATATTTGTACCATTGCGATGTGTAACGCTTGAAAATATACCAATTACAAATAGGAAGGGTCGTTATAATGAGCCATAGATTTAATATACAGTGATATTTTCATCTCACACATGATCATATGTTGCCACTCTGAACCAAAAGTCACTCAAATTCACTTTCAGCTAAGGTAGCCTTAGCATTGTAAGTCTACCCTACTTTACAACTTGCTCTTGCCATTCGATTTGAAGTTTTAGTTTACGTCTTATGTTGTTGCAAGTGATTCACACAGGGAGACTCCGCTCTGTGTGAATGCTATGGCTCTGGGTGATATCAATGGGTAAATTATTATTATTTTATTATTATCATTATTAACCAGGAAAAACATTTGGTGAGATTTGTCCTGGCTAAGACAGCAGCAACAGAAATCGCAAAGGAATATATTGCTCATATTTTGGAAAGTGTTTTTATAGATTTAATACATCCCTAAGCTAAAACAGATGTATACATATTTTTGACAGAAAGGACCTACGTGGGAGAAACAACAGCTGGGCCACTTCACACCTTAGAACTCTCACATTATTCAGGCATTTTATCAGTCAGTCACTCACCACAGAGCAGCTTTATCATAGGTGTGTACAGGGGCTCTCAAGACTAAAAACCAGAACACATGAATGTTATTTGGTCAGATTTCAACATATCAGTCAAGATAAGTAATGCATGTAGAGAAAAATGTGCCTCCAAATATTTACATTTGAGTGAACTGGGGGGTCCATTTCAAATCTCCCATGGGATTCATATTTGGTTAATTTATACTTTAGAAGCCCTTAGAAGCAATATTTTACTGTATGCTAATGCTCCCACAAAACCCCCTGCCAACTAGAAAGAAAATCCTGGCAGAGGAAAATTATTACCATAATGTAAACGAAGATATGGGCTTGAATAAACATAGGAGTAGGGGGCAGGTTTTTTGTCTGGCAAAAGTATTGTTTTTAGCATTTTAAACAGCGTGTTAGTTAAATGATACCACTGTGTTTGTTTAACCTCCAGCAGATTCAACCTATATATTGTGCTACAAACCATCTTTACTTCCAGGGTCTCTGTTCTGCAGTGTCTCTATGCTGCATGCAGTAAACACCGATGTTCCTGTTTAGACTAAAGATATTTCTAAACTAAAACAAACCAGTCATCCATGAGCTTTGCGGAAGTGGTTTCAGCTTTGGGCTCATTTGTTACTTTTTACTTTCTAAGAATACGCCGATTATCATCTATTCAAATGTTCGAGACTAAATCCTAGTCACCGTAAAATGCTTGCATTCCTTGGAACATTCTTGTATCAGGTGGATTATCAAGATCGAAGAATGGTTAGTTTTCAGTATTTTCAACAAACCCATGAGGGAAATTTCCACAAAGAGTTAAGAGACCTACAATAGAGCCGAAAATATCCCTGAGGCCACAACCACTCTAGAATAAACAGGCAATCGGTGTAAGAATGGGACAGATATGCAGCTATGCACTGTATGTGCTTTACGTCTCCTGTCTGCAGGAGAAACACTCATCTGGTCTCGTGAGAGGAAGCATGAAAGGCCAAATGGGAAACGTCCAAGAGTCATTGGTCCTTAACTGCATGGCATCAGGGGTAAAATACATCATGATCCACGTTTATGATAACATACTGATATTTTTTTTCATCCTGTAGGACTGGGTTTGTTTTGAGTGGAGGCAAAATCTGATAAACTGGAGAGCCCTCCGTCCTGTTAGCATGTGTTGGTTGAATCGTTTCATTTCACATTTTTTCCATGTTACAGTTAAGAGTTTACACATTTTCACTAACTTTGTTTTTCTTACATATCTATACAATAGATAAGGCGGTACAATTTCCCTGTTTATGAATAGGGACATTTATAACTGGAAATTGCTGGTAGAAATACACACTGACTTATTACTTCTGCCGACAGATTATGCGATCAGTTAAGTTTGTTTATCAGACTGTCTGTCTGTTTGCATAGTCCTGTAGACAGACAGACAGACAGACAGACAGACAGGCAGACAAAGAATACAGCTCTGATTTTAATGCGACATTGTGGAAATTTGCAGCTCTTGTGTTGACACCCTTAGATGTATCAAAGGAACAGTAGGAATATTTATTTAATATTTTATTTTTCTTTCATTTAGATTTTTTTTTTTTTTGCCATCTTAGTCTTAAATTAGTCCTTTGTCGTACTCCAATTCCTTTAGAATCAGTTAGGTGTTGAATTACAGCTTAGCTTTACTGATACAGTAAACTCTGGCATTATCGTGACCCATAAGATGATGTTTTATGCATGTTGCCTTCAAATACCTTTAACTGGGGTCCCTCACCTCAGTGGCTGGTTTGGATTGGTCAGTTGTAGGTGTTGTATTATTAATGGTCCACAGTGTCCAGTCTGCTGGTATTTATTTGTCCTTTAACTGATACTGTAACCCTATTCAGACATTGAAAAACATATGGAGAGAGGGTGATGCAGCAGGTAGTAAGTGGTTAAATAAAGTCCCAATACATATAATCAAATGTCCAAAATTCTGATTCAATGAAATATATATTGAGTAATAACATGAAAAGTATGTAAAGTGGTTCCTTTGTGTTCTTCTCATCTTCTCTTAATTAATCAAAATCACACACAAAGAGATGTTGAACATAGAACAGCTTTTCAGTGTTTCTAACAGTACCTATGGGTTATAAACTTTAAGTACTTACATTGTACTAATTAGATTGTTTCATTTCGTTACAGATTTGTTCCACTCTCAAACCTATAATGCCAGGTGTTACATTGTCAAACATACAGTGAATGTGTAATTCTAACTGTGCAAAAGGACAGTAATTGGGATGTGTCAGTGGGTTGGATACATTAAGCAGCAAGGGACCATATAGACCTAGAAGTTGGAGTGTTGGAGACAGAAAATGGGCAACAGTAGAGACCTGAACAAGTATGACCAAATATATTTCATCCATGGAGGTCCACCTTTAATTTCACCACAACAGATGAGAAATGGAGGTGAAAGGTTTGAATGGGAATGTAGAACGTGTAACCTTAAGCAGGACAGGGCTTACAGCCAAGGTAGCAGAGTCAAAGTACAGGACAGGACGGCCAAAAGAGGAGGGACAAGTGGTTTGATCAGTAATATAATACGGGAATAATGTGTCATTGAGAGACTCAATGACAGAAGGTGTGAAGCTCAGGCAATGGGCCAGAAAAAACAAAAAAACAAAACAGATACTAAGAACATAGACATAATATTTTGTTCTTAGAAAGGAAAAAGTCATGGAAAGACAATATGTGAATATGGTTGATAGAAGGTTGGGTTGTATGTCTATGTGAGCTTTTATTTTAAGGTTTATTTTTGCCTTTATGTGATAGAGTAAGTGGTGAGAGATAACTGAACGCTGACAAGCAGCAAAAATACTATTGGACACACTGATTAATGAAGATGTGCCTAACTACAGTAGTCACAACAAAAAGTAATAGGTACACATGGATTAATCAGTGTGTCCAATAATGAAAGGTGGGAAACAAAGGAGCGACTTTAAATTCAGGAAGTAGTGTAGCTGTGCATAAAGCTCATAAGGCCTTGGTCTACACTGTAACACACCTCAATCAAATTGATAAGCCTATCATCAAGCTCTGCTCAAGCTCGATAACGACCTGTCAGGTGTGCTGGAAGAGGGAAACGTCTAAAACACGCAGGATAGTCGCTATCTTGGACCAGGTTTGGTGACCCCTGGTCTACACCAATCAGCCCTAATATTCTGATCACTGACAGTAGAAGTGGAAATAACACTGATAATTTCATTACAATGGAACCTGTCACTGGGTTGGATGTATCAGGCAGCAAGTGAACAGTTAGTTCTTGAAGTTGATGTGTTGGAAGCACAGTGAACAACGAAATGAATTGAGTGACTTTGACCAAGTCCCTATTGGAAGAGTGATGACCGGGTCACAGCATCTCCACAGCTGCAGATCTTGTTGGGTGTTGGTGGTCTGCAGTGGTTAGTACCAAACAAAAATGGACTAAGGAAGGACAAATATATCTTATCCATGGAGGTCCACCTGTACTTCCAGGGCTTCAGGGATCTGCTGATAACATCTTGGTCCAGATACCACAGTACACCTTCAGATGGTAAATGTTCTGCACTTCTAAAGTTGTTTTCTACACCTTGGTCAAAGGTCTTTACAAAGCCTCACATTCACACAAACATCAGTAAGAGGATGCTATGCTAATGTACCATGTGCACTGCCATGCCAGACTCTACTGGGAGACATTTAGGGTTCATTGTTCAGCTCAGGGACACTTCAACATGTGGACAGTAGGAGCCAGGTTTTGAACCGCCCACTCTTTGGTCATTGCACAACCTGCTCTACCAACTGAGCCACAGTCTCCCAGAGGTCTGGTGGAGTGCAGACCAAAGAGGAACCTATACTATATTAGTTGGTAATAATGTTCTACTCCCATAGATGTTTAATTGTTTGAGATCCAGTTGTTCTTTACATAGGTTTGGTAGGTGCTAACCACTTGACTCTAGGAACGAACAACAAAATCTGGAGATGCGATTTCTCCCTGCTCATACTTGTTCAGATCCCTACTGTTGCTCATTTTCTGTCTCCGACACCAACTTCTAGCTCTATATGTTCACTTGCTGCTTAATGTATCCAACCCACTGACACATCCCATTATGAGATCGTCCAAACTAATACCATTTTACTTGTCAGTGGTCATAAAGTTATGGATGTTTGTCGGACATGTCCTGCCAGGTGAGCTCCTTGGGCTCCCTTTTGTATGAACTGTTTAAACTAAATATGCCAAAGCAGATTTTTCTAGTTCCAACAGAACAATTAGTGATCACGGATGTAAGACTTTTAATCTGTTGATGCCCGGGGACATTAAGGTCCATGAGGTCTTCGCAGTTACACCTGCTGCCTTGAGTGTATCTACAAAACGTACTGTCTTACTTACCTCATGAGCCAAATTCCTGTGCTGGTATGCTTTCCATGCTTATGGTCATCTCCTACAGATCACACACAGTTCACGAGAGTGATATGGTAATTGTCACTGTGGATGCCTGAAAGCTGAGACAATGACTTCCGAACTTGCTAGTGGCTCCTACCTTGGCTCCTGCATCCCTGACTGTCGGTCCCCCTATTCTTTTATGTCAGCTTCCTGTCTTGTGTCGCGCCAGAGGAGTAGACCTAGCTGGCTGCGAGCCCAAAACCTGAATTAGAAAGCAAAACACACACACACACACACACACACACACACACACACACACACACACACACACACACACATACTTCATTTTAACAGCTGTGCACTTTCACTATATATAGTATGATGGAGCTTTACTCTTGTAAGTTGTTTGCTTGAGGCTTGACTGTTTTTGTTTATTTACTCAGGGAAGTGGAGGTGAGGCAGAGGGAGAGCCCATTCAGGTTCATCCCCAACTCTGCAGCACCCTTCCTCTTTTAAATCATGTTGAATTCAATAACTCTGTTCCATTCCAACCTAGGAGTCAGTGTGACTGGACTCCCCTGCCCCCGCACTCCGCACACATCCCTCGCCCCCCACCTCAACCCCCTGGCCTTGTCATGGAGCATGGCTCGCAGCACGTACCTTGTCTCCTTCTCCCCTCTCTCTCTCTTGTTGACTCAGACGTAAGTAAACAGCCCTTTGAGCAAACACTCTGTCAACATTGTGCTGTAACTATCAAGTATTTTCGCGCGTATTAGAAGGCGTATAGATACTTTAATGATGTATTAACTACTCAAATTAATTGAGACATATCCAAAAATGTGTCAACATTTATTTGGTGTACAATTTAACAAGTAGCAAAAATTGACGTTTTGATATCACATTTGATTTACTTTTGGATCTTTGTCGAAAGGAGTTGAATCTTGAATTGGTATCATACTCTACAAATCATATTTGCACACTGGACTATGTGTACTTTAACATGTGCCACTGAAATAACATGCGTATGATCATGTAGCTCAGTAACTTTTATCAGCGTTTCCAAGTATTTGTAAAGCTAGGTGTGTCACTTGACATTGCATGTGGCCTCCTGATAATGCATATGCAAACATAGTTTCACTTCCTGTCAGTTGGTAACCTCTTTTGTGACACACAGAGTGGACTTCCAGGAAATTTCAATGTATTTCAGTAGCTCTGGCTCCGCGGGGCTGCCGGGGGTTGGGGTGAGGACACCAGGCATAATCAGGCCTTTGGGAGAATAAAAGATGTCACCTTTTAACATGTGCAGCACTGAAGCCATGACCTTCACCTGTTGAATATTTAGATTTTGTCAGATTATATATGAATAACATCTAAACACATTCATCAGCCTACAGATTGGGGGTTAAGCGAGAAATGTCACAATAACGTCTCAGACTTTCTCAGTCGCATATGTTTAATTATATTATATTATATATCTATGAAAGCTACAACACAACTCAACTCTGGCTTTGTGTTTGGATGACGGCACAGATAAGACTTTCATACTCATACCTGGGTTTGGACCCAACGCAGTTTTATCATGTAAAGTTCAATGAGGTTCCTCATTCATTGAATGCAGGTTTTCACAAAAATAAGAATAGATTTGCAGTGTCTGAATTATTTTCTGTTTGATTTTTAAATTGTCTTTTGTTTATTTAATATCTGGTTAAATTCAAATATTAAATTTTTTCGGTATAAGGTGCAGGTCCATTTCTTTGAAGGGTGCTGTATAGTCCTGATGAAACACTGAATATTCAGTCATATCACCATACATACATATATACATACACACACACATACATACATACACACATACACACACACACAGACATACATACACACACACATACACATACATACATACATACATACATACATACATACACACACACATACATACACACATACACACACACACACACACACACACACACATACATACATACATACACATATACATACATACATACACATACGCACACACACATACATACATACACATACGCACACACACATACATACATATTATACATACATACATACACATATACATACACACATACACACCCACACACATACATACATGCATACATACATATTATACATACATACATACATACACACATACACACCCACACACATACATACATACATATTATACATACATACATACATACACACATACACACCCACACACATACATACATACTTACACGTATACATACACATACATACACAAACATACATACACACATACATACATACATACACACACACATACATACATACATACATACATACATAAATACATACACACACACATACACACATACATAAATGTACATTAAGAGCCCAGTGAGTTATGGACATCTTATTGCATTTTTGTTGTGTGTCTTTTGTTTTTCTTATACATTTTTGTCACCCCATATTCTGGACAGGTGTGCCCTGGTTGACTTTACTCACATCATCAGTATCATCATTATTTTTTATCCATGTTTGTATCTTGATCTATAAACTTTTTTTTTTTTATTGTACAGTAATTTCTCAGTATGACACAGAAAAATACAACAAAGTGTGACCAGAAACTGCTATTGAAGCTTATTCATTTTATCATATACTGAATACAGGCTGAAATGTATAGTGGCACTGGTTCTTGGGCCAACAAAGATTGTGTGATTCTAAAAGATGTCACATTTATTTATTTAACGGTTTTTTTTGTTTTTTTTTACCTCAGTCCATTCGCATTTTTCAGAAATTTCAGTTTATTCTTTCTTTTTTGTTTTTTTGTCTACTTTCTGGTTTTATTTCATTCCCAAATGCAGTTACTGCATAGACATCTATCTTGCTCTGAAATCAATGTGGTCACGACCTTCACACGCATTAATATGTGGTCCCCGACATACTCAAGGAAGTTTTTGCTGATTAGAGGTTGTAAACAGAGGATGTGTCACTACGGAAACGGGGGCCAAGGTGTTTAAATTTGTTTGCTGCGTGTTCTGCTGCATACCATTTAGGACTATTGCCTTCTGACTGGACTGGCAAGGTGACATCTGAGCAGGATGCGCACAGGACTGCAACTATTGAGTTAAACCCAGTGATGTGCACAGACACTGTGACCAATTAAAGCAAGACTTATGATAAAACAGATACATAGGCTATACATCCCGTTGGAAGCTTTGACTTTATCACATCATTAAACCTAATGTTCACTGACTGCTTTATAGTGACAGGTGTCTGTTCACAACCTTGGGTTATAAAAAAAAAAAAAGTTTTATATTAATATCAGCCAAGTTTGTTCCAGTGGTATACAGTTAGAGGCTAATAAAGGCTTATGAAAGCCACTCAAAACAATGGATGGCACGTCTCAGTCTGACCTTTTTTGAGACATTATTTACTTTTTAGTCCAAATGTTTTATAAACAGCAATAGGCTATTATTTGGATAACAATGAAAGAAAACATTTTTTGCCTTAAGGGAGGAGGTACTTCTATGATTGTCATCATAGAAACAATGCAACTTTATTTTCAAAGTCATCAATAAAAAATCAAACAGGATCAGTTTTTAGAAACACCTACCGGATAAGTGCAGGAGATCCACAAAAGAGCTTCGTTTCCAATTAATGGGCAATAGACGGACCTATGTGCCGGCGTGGACTCTGTGAGGGGCTTTGTGGATACCGCCATGGAGTTTCCCAGTGAGTTACGCACATGCCTTCATGATTTTTCTCTGTACTCTGCCTTTAGTAGATAGCCTATTTTCATGCTTTACGCAAAGGGGAGCTGCATGCATTGGTTGATGTTTAATGGCTCACTGTGGTGCGTAAAAGGCGTGCGTCCCATTCCTTATCGCTGTATCCCCAAGGGAGGTAAATTCAAGTTTTTTTTTTTTTTTTTTTTTTGGAGTTTTTTTTTTTTTTTTTTTTTTTTTTTTGGGGGTTTTTTTTTTTTTTTTTTTTTTGTCACAGCACGGGAGTGATGCAAAATCTGATAGGCGACGGCACCCGCCAAAGCCACAGATCTTTTTGACACGGATTTGCAATCTGGTCGGACAAGTGCTGGGAGCAGCGGGTATGCGCTGAACTTGTTGGATTTGACTGGCCCCTTTAACTCGATCCGTGAAGCTTAGCCTATACTCGTTTTTTTTCCCACAATGTTTTTAAAAGAGGCGGCACCTATTTGCGAATGTTGCAGAAAACCGGTAGAGGTAAGAGCGCTTGTAATATTTGTGTTGTAACATTTCATAACGTTACCAAATGCGCATTACATGTGCAGCATCAGTCCTACAAGTTGATGAAGTGTTTTAACAGTGACCTCGTTCATCTGTGGATGCATCTTGCAGCTATTCACTAATAAACATGCATCTTTACAAGTTACTGATTATACTTATTTCATTACATTTCTTTCAATTGTGCCAAATTATTAACGTTTTGAGTCCCTTACCTGCATAAGAAGTGATTGAATTTATTCATTTCAGTTAATGGAAATATGTTGTGAAATACCACTTTCAAGAATGATATTGTGAATTAGGGCACTAAATAAACCTAACAACATTAGGCTGTTAGACAGTGTTGAATTACTAAAAGACACATGTGATGCATCTCCACTTCTCCTATATTTGTGTGTGTGTTTATTATTGTTAAATGATAAGGGAGAATCTACTGATACTATGAAGTTATTGCAGGTGTCAGATTGTTTCTGTTTCAGGAAAATATGTCTTCAGTCATACTTTTTCAGCATGACACAGCAGACCGTACATTTAGGGGCACTGTGTGAAAGCTGAATCTGCAGTTTTTGGCACAGTCGTCACATTCTTATGTCAGCAGAAAAGAGCAAGGGGTTATCCTAAGTGGATAGCTATAAGAGATTCCAGTGAAGTCGAGCAGGAACTTATGTCACACCTGTGTCATCTGATAGCTAGACATTTACACTTCTGCTCTTTGTCATGGAGTAGATATTGAAATAGAGACAAGGTCAGAAAGTATTCAAAAGCTCCTCTTCCATCCCTGGAACATACCTCTTCCTTGACCCTGTGTGTATTTCAGTATTAACACCACATGGTGTAGTAAGTTAATCGCTCAGTTTTTCTATGCTCCTCTTTATCATGGGTTGATTAAAATAGATCCGCAAGTATTCTTTCACGTGAGCATCCGGCCACGTTTGTCACATACCTGGTCAGAGGTTTGCCACCATCCAGATCAGTGCCACTTGTCAACTACAGCCCCTAGTTTAAAATAGTTGCAAGGTTTTAGCAGCTGATGTTGGCAGACAGACCTCTTAACGTTTACTTGGGCACAGTCCTAGACTGCAAATTCCACCACTGTAGTGACAGTGTGTGTGAGTGTGTATGTGTGTAAACACAGTTTCAAGTGATGCATTCTCACGTAGGCAATGGCAGAGGTTAAAAGGTCAGCAGTAATCCTCAAGCTGAGTCACACACATTTCATTCACAAGGTGACGGCATTTTGAAAATGACTAATGCCAGATCCTATGAAAAACGGGCCACTGAGTTGATGGTAACAGTTCCTACTCGGATCATTCGTATGTAGAAGGCCCTCCAGTGTTCCATCACAGGAGGTCTGGAAAAGATCATGAAAATAAAAACTTGAGGTGGACAAATTTACAAAAATCCTACCTATAAAGTAAAGGGGAGCGACCACTTAGCAGCTAATGAGATGGAAACAGGCCCAGTGAAGTAAGATTTGTACTCAAACAGGGAGGCAGATATTCTATGCACATCATAGGATGAGGGATTCTTTTCAGTCAGCTTATAAAGTGTAAGAAATACACGTGCAGAAGTCACACTGAATGTTTGTGGGGTTTTGCAGGACGTCAGTTACTTGGGAATGAGCATGTATGTACACAGTGCACGATTCCCACTATGTACACAGGGTGCCTGTAGCATGAGATAAATGTGAGGTCATTACAGACACAGACTGATCATATGTGTCATTGACTGTCTCCTTTGGGATACTTCCACAGTGGAAAGGGGGCATGGAGTTTAAGCTGATTATTGGAGGGAACGCCTACAGGGCTACTAATAATTCTTGATGTGATTTCTTATCCTACCTTCTTAGGAAAATGCAGTGTTCAACATTTTTGTCTAGTTCAGCCCAATTTGTGACAATTTCCCTCAGGTCTGGGAACTTAATCTAGCCTGTACCTGACCTGTGCATCTCGAACGATCGTCTGATCCTCCTGCGTCATACATACAGGCTGCTGTGAAAGAGTGCATTCAGCATTTGGCACAGAAGAATGAGGCTTGATGCCCACATGACCCACAACACTAGAAACAGTCTCTTTGCCAAGTCTATCCTTAGAGTTCAGTGTGTGCTGTTCTTTCAATGGAAGTTAGAGAGCTACTGTCATGATCACTGAGTTGTTAGAATCAATGCTGTACTTAAGAATACATTTCAGAATGATGATCGCTGTTGAATAAGCATACAGTTAATTTTGCAGTCTCATATGTATTTTTAAAGTTTCTCTTTGATAGTCCAGGATATCACGTGATTTTCTTGTGCGTCAGGGCAAGAACGAAACAAAAATTGCTAAATCATTCTTATTGTCATGCTGAGTCATAGAACCCTCTGAGACACATTTCTACTTCCTCTAATATTCATGACAGACTGATCATACATGGAGTGATGTGGAAAACATACCTCCAGTGAGATTTGGCTATTACATTTTTTAAATTTTTTCCACTGATATTTTATGAACTAGTTGTGTTTTGTCATTTAAACGATCGTCCACGAACTAAACAGTAACCTTCATTTCTAATCAAACATGACCATTATCCTCACCTTTATAATCTGTCCTCTTTTCTCTGTTACTAGGAACCTACATGCGCTGCCTGATTCACAGTACATCCTTCAGTCCAAGAGTTTATATCAAATTTGTAGAAATTCCCTGAAGACATTACTGAGAAAGGGCATTCCTTAGATTTAAACCAGATTGAGGTTTTAGAGCCTGGCATTTGTGTAGAATTTTAATTCCTTTTGTCAAACCATTCTTTATATACTGTTAACAGAGACTGACCAGTGGACAAACAGACACCGTAGAGATGTGCGATGGGTGGCTGTTAAACTGAATGTATTATTACTATAAGAGTATTAAAAATCTACATTAAAAAGAGAACTAACACTTAAAATGCTGTTAAAATATGGGTTAGAATAGGTCATAGGACAAAAATAGAGGGAACTAAGTATCATTAGGAATGTCAATTACTTAAAATAAATAAATAAGCTTTTACAAAAAATCTGGTATCATGAGAAGATGGTGGCGGAAAGACAGCATATGTACGAAAAAATTTCCAAAAAGTTGGGACATTGTTTAAAATTTCCAAGAGGAGATTTGCAATTCTCATATTTTATTCAGAATAGTCCAAGGAAACATGTCAAATATTTAATCTCTGAAAATACGCTCCTTGTCTCCAAATAGTTTGGTCAAGCCTGTGTTTATCTATGTGTGCCATCCAGTCTTCTTTAAACAACAGTCTGTAAACGTCTGGAACTGAGGAGACCGGTTGCTGGACTTTTGGGAGAGGAATGTTGTCCCATTCTTGTCTGATACACGTATCTAGCTGCTCCAGAGTCTTGGGCCGTCTTTGTCAGTTTGGGATTGTCCTGATGAAAAATGCAGGGTTTTCCTTGGGTAAGATGTTTTTGGATAATATATGTGGCTCTAAAACGTTTCAGCACTGATGGCGTTTTTCCAGACATAAAACATTCCCATTCCATAGATGCTAAAGCAGCCCCATACCATCAAAGATGCAGGCTTTGGACCTGGGTGCTCAGAACAAGTGGGATGTTCCCTCTCCTCTTTGGTTTGGAGGAGATGCCATTGTTTCATGAATCAATTTCACATTTGGTTTCTTTTTCAGAGCTTAAACATGCAGTTGTGCACAGCAAACTGTGTTAACAGAAAATAATTTCTGGCAGTATTCCAGTCCATGCGGTGCTGCCTTGGGGCTCAACGATCACAGGCATCCATTACTGATTTTGCACCATATCCTTTGCACACAGATTGCTCCAGATTCTCAGAATTCTTGACTATATACTGTAAATTGTCATTCTTTTACATTTTTTAGATTATATTACATTTATCAGACGCTTTTATCCAAAGTGACTTACAATAGAGGACATAACACTTGCAGTTACGAGGTGTACAGGAAATATACAGAACAATCGGTGCGACTGCAGACTGGGGTTAGTAGGTTTTTTGGGGTTTTTTTCCTTTTTGTTTTGTTTTTTTGTTTTTTAAGTGCTTTCGCATGGGGTCATTCTTCTTCACGTCTTCAAGATTTTGCCTTTAAGGAGTATTGTTCTGAAGTTGTTCCTCTGTTTGTAGACAGTTTTTTGCAGACTGGTGAACCTCTGTCCGACTTTACATCTGAGAAACTATGCCTCTGTAAAATGCCCTTTTTATACGTCGTCATGTTACTGGCACATTTCTAACGAACTTTTAAAAAAATTTAAATGTTCCTACAGCTGATTCACCATTTATCTCTCTGGACTTGTTTTGCTCCTATCCCTACTTTTTGGTGTAGTGTCACTGACTTGAAACCCTTATTCTTTTTGTTTTATTATTATTTTTTTTTAAATGAACCATTTTCCTCGTTCATACATTTTCTCTATTCTACTGTGGATAAATATGGGTTTATTCGTAACTCGTTGTATTCATTTTTTATTTACATCTTACTTGGCATCCCAATGTTTCTGAAATGGAGACACCAAAGACATATTTACTGGCATGGTTGTGAGGTTCTGACATGAATGAATCAAAACAGGCCACTGACTAAATGTAAAAGTTTTCATTTCTTTGTTTGTAAGAGAAGCATTTCCCATTTTTAATAATAGATCCATGGATGTTTGACTGAGTCATGTTTTATGACAGTGATCTTTACTTCAGAGGATTGAGATTATAGAGTGTGGATTTGCACACTTAAGGCATGTCTACCATGTGTCAAAGTATGTACTCATGAATCCTTTGTCTCCATTGAAGAAATGTAGGTGTCATTCCCTCATTACCTGTAACACATTAGGTTGCTGGTGATGGCCTCCATAAACACCAACTGTATCTGACATGGTTCAGATCCATCGTGGATTATCTTTGAACAATTTTGACTGTAATTCTGATGAAATGGAAAATGCATCATAGATATTTCCCCTCCTCTGCATTCACACTTCCCTACTGAGCAGTCTGCTGGAGTAGATAACTGTTGGGATGTAGGTGCTACATTCATCAATATTTGGCAATCACAAATAGTTTGCAAATTATGTTAAATAATAGGATTTAATTCACATTAAATCCACATTGAAAGAGCGCCAATTCACTGATTCAATCTCGTTAAGTATAGAAAGTATTATCACTTCTGCTCCACAGGTCAGGGTTCAATTCTCAGTCACACTAGAGCCTTTTCTCAGAGGCCTTTTGTTCTCCTGCTGGTTTTCCCCGTATGGATAGGATAATCCTTTTAGGTCAATTCATTTTATCAGTGCCTTTGACCTTGGCACCGATGGAGGTCTAAAGTTGATTCATGAACACTTTTAATTGAAGTGTGGGGACCGAGCTTTGTGTGCTAACAATAAAGTGAATAAACCCTAATAATTAATTTCATTATCACAACCAGAGTCACTATCAATAGTTAATATCTGTTGAAGGATGCAGCATAAACCCTGGCAACATACACTCTTGTACATCAAAACAGACCATTGGGTGCATTTCAAAGAACATTTTATTTGAAACTACACCTGTAAAAAGTAACAAAGCAGATGGTGACAGCGTGTAAAGAATGGAGAGTCTGAATGAGTTTCTGGGTACATTTTTATTCGTCCAGGTTATTGTTCATCCTTAGTAGTTTTCAAAGTTCAAGTGAACTGGTTTTCAAGAACTGGTCAAAATCATTCCAGTTCAAACTCCAATCCCAGTTAAACTTTGAAAACTACAAAAGATGAATTTCCTTTGTGTTTAGGTTGAAGGCCAGTTTGCGCAGTGAAGGTGCCAGGGGAGGAGATAGGTTAGTCAACTACGAGTAAAACTAACTTAAACCAAACAAATCATTTCGACAGAAAAACATTGGTAACTTCTAACAGAGTTTGTTCTTAGCCACGTTATGCTATCTGTACCAGTTAACAAAAACAGGTTTGTGGCTTACTACTTTGAGTCCAGTGAGTCAGAAGGTTTCAAAGGCCTTTGTGCTGCTCAGGTCCTTGGCTGGTCTTTGTCCTCTTCGTGAAGTTAGCTGGTTGATGCTAATCCCATTCTGTGGCTGCTGTTGCTTGGAGGTTCAGATGGCAAACTGTGTAGTAGGAACTGGCACGAGAGTCAATAAACTTTGCTGTTGTTTAATCTCAGGCAGGCTGGCACTCATGTCGCTGCCAATAACGAAGGTGGAGGCCTGGGAAGGGTCACAGGGCATATGATGTCAGGCTCGGCTGCAACAATGGGAAGCCTCAAGGTGTTTCTCCTGCAGATGGTAGACAAATATAAAGAGAGATGTCCAACAGAGAAACAACGGTCCCCTGTGGTGGATTTTTATCTGATCTAATTATCTCAGGTCCTGGACCACATGGTGACCGAGCATAGGTGGGGTTTGGTTTGTGGGCCAGGTGTTCCACATGGGTGTGAAGGATCCTGGGAAACAGTTCACCAACACACATCCTCTACTACGGAATCCCACTTGTAATATTAGATGATTTGTAAATATAAAGTAATGCGCATGACTGAAAATTGCATATATAATTCAATTTAAGAGGATAAAACTAACACTTAGAAAAAAAGACATTCTTTATTCATATAATAAAAGGACAAAGACACAGTTTTACTTTTAACTGCCACTCTTTAGGGGTCTCATACACATGTAAGAATAACATGCAGAACAACCCCCCTCCCCATTTAATACGGGTGCAAACTTTCATTTCGTAGACAAAACACTCCCTGGAGAAGGAAGACAAAACATAATGCCGAGTTGTTAGTGTATTACTCAACTTGTTTTCATCCTGTTTTGATGTAAGCAGGAGTCTTGAGTTTTTTTTATTTCTATCTGTGATGGCAGGACTGCTTGCCCTGCTGCTGATCGTGTTGGAGTGGACCCTGCCAGTCCTACCATCCCCACTGAGGCCTATCTGTGACCTGAGGGTCCTGGACCATTTCATTAAGGAGGCACGAGACGCAGAAGTCGCTATGGTGAGAGGCATAGTCTGTGGTTCACTGTTATGTCAGTATGAAAGAAGGATTTGTGCTAGAGTGGTGCACAACATCCATGAACCTATACAAAAATATCTTAAACATACTCATATGAATCTTTCAAATCCTTCAGAATGCATGCAGAGAAGGATGTAGTCTTTCAGAGTCTGCCACTGTTCCCCAAACCAGAGTCAACTTTGAAGTGTGGGAAAAGCAAAATGTAAGTAGCCGCAGATTATGTTATATAATGTAGGCGCTATCGTTTTGTGAAACGCTTTAATCACAAATGCAAACTTAGAATTTGTATCATTGTACATGATTCTATGATGTGGCTCAGATTTTTTGGTTTCTTCACTTTTTGCAAGGCATCACAGCAAGCTGACGAGGTGCAGTCTGGTTTATGGCTTTTACAGCAGGCCTTGAACCTGCTACGAACCTCAGTTACCAACACAGCGCTGCATGGTCACATAGACACCTCCATCAGAAACCTGCTCAGCATCAGTGCTGTGCTGCGCAGCCTCAACATCCAGGTGAGTTTCAGCAGAATGACGGACATTGAAAACACAGCTCTGTATGTATTGATGTACTGGGAGACTCACATACGATGTTTGGGTATTTTAATGCGCTTATCAATCAAAAATGTTCGTGGGAATTGTCAGATTATTGTTTATATTACTTAGAGCCACAACTGGTGGGATTCAAGGCATCTGTCAGATAAGATTTGAACTCATTTATCGGACATGAGAAAGAAAGGTTCTTGGAATTCAGCAATGCTTTCTCCAAATTGGGATGTCATGGGACACTCTTTGGAGGTTAAAAATAAGCCTTTCTGTAACCAATCTGTGGGCATTTTAGCTGCTCTGTCTAAGGCTAAGTTACCATGTCGCTTTGATTCAGGTCTAATAAGAAATTTAAAGGAAAGAAAAGTGCTTAATGAGCAGCTTGTGTTCTGAGATTTTATTAATAAATTGTAAACATGTGTACTCCGTCTTGGTAAGTTATTGGAAATCAAGTTCATCCAAAACAATATGGAGACAGGACTCAATTACCGCTATTAATTTCTCAGATCAGATTAAGAAAAACAGACTGAGGTCTCACTGATTTCTGCAGATGACATACTAGGTATTAAGATGGATTCTTCTTTAAGATGTGAATGTGTTTTTTTGTTTTTTTTTCAGGAATATACTCCTCCAGCTAGTACTGCAGATGTTGAAGGAACGTGGACGGTATCCACTGCGACAGAGCTGCTTCAAGTCCATGTTAACTTCCTGAGGGGCAAAGTGCGCCTCCTTCTTATGGACGCACAGGCTTGTCAGCAAGATGTCAGCTGATCAGCTCATCTCCCTGCTCCAGGTGAAGCTGATGTGCTTCCTGTGGCAAAAGGGGATATTGACACTGTCTACCTGCTTGTTGGCTGGTAAAAGCGATGGGTAAAGTGAGGAAAGTGCAGCCATCACTGCATATATAGAGGAAGCTGAGACAAGAGGACGGTCCCATGTGGGCTTTGAACGGACAGGAGATGTTTGCACCTTTGAATGCAAATATGAATACGATGAAGGACACACGGACCAAACCAAGGCCTTTGGGAAACACTGCTCCAAAAGCTGTTCTACTGGCACTCTCTTGCACTTTTGTTTGTGGATGTACCTTGTGACTGAGCTATGATTTCAATTGTGACTGTTTGTGGTCTGTTTATGCAACGGTTTCCGGGGAAGTTGACCCCTACACTCACCTTTCTAGAATAAACTGTAAAGCGAAACACCCAGAAAATATTGATTGCACCTGGAAACTAGAGGACTGTGGTTGCACCAGGGCATCCATTTGTCATACTAACTCAAAAAATAAGGCCTCTCCTAATGTGCCTTTAGTGTTTCAGCCATGCCTCTTAGACACATTACTCTTAGTTTTTCTTACTAAATGTATTAATATATTTTTTAAAATGTTAATTACTATTTATACAAATTTCTAGCTCGTCTGGTATTTTTTTTTATATAGTCTTGTATCTTTAGGATTATCCTTGTCTTCTTCTCATGTGATATACACAAGAACAAGGCAACACGAGCTGTTATTTATTGTCATCATTTGTAATGGCATGCTGCTGTTTTCCTTTTAAAAAAGATTGAATGTACGTAAGACTATGAAGATGACGCAGTGGGTTGGTTTCAGTTTACGAAGGTGTATGAGTGAAGAAGGTGGTGGAGGGTTACATGGGAAATGTGAAGTTGTTTTGTCATGTCGTCACTGCCAAACTAACACTCAACCAAACTGATAATCAGACTGACTGGAAAAATGCTGATGGCCTTTACAGTGAATATCCTGTGTGGCCATATTTGCAAATAGTTTTCCAGCATCTGACGTTAACGCCGTCTCCCCCCTCCCTCTATTGTTCATCGTGACACAGCCAGAAGGCAATCAGTCATTCCTGGGAACTTGATGCTTTCAAGAAAATGCTGTTATTTGCATTAGAACTAGTTAACTGGTCTTCCTTGTTTTTTTCCCGTATTTTCTTTTTTATATCTTATGCAAGTGCAAGATGTTTTTAAGGATGTTTGTACATGTTTTTTTTCCTGTTGTTTTGCATCATGATGTTTTGTCCACTGTAGAATTTGTATTTAAAAACAACATATTATTCTTGGATAAAAAAAAAAAAGGATAGACTGAAACACAACAAGAGGAAGTTTGTCTGTTTCATTTGTTATTTTTGTCTTGTTCAGGTCAATGGAGTTATCAGTCAAGTTGAATACAAGCTGCTACTGCAAACTCTTAACAGCCCGAGTTCCATTTCCAAGTCACATCCTCATCAGTTTCTAGACACTCCAACAAGTTTGTTTTTGTTAAATCAAATACAGCGTCTTACAAAATGCTTTCCTTCATTAAATACAAATTAAACACAATTTATACACGCAAGTGCCTCAGTCTCCTGAAACTAGATTCTGTCTGACCTTCAGCTGAACCAGTTCCCTAAACAATATTGGACAATATATTGTTGTCACATGGTTCAGTGAAAGACAGGTTAACAAGCGGTGACATCCTGGCATGTCTACGTATGTCCAACTACTGACATCTAGTGGACAATTACAGTAAGAAACATGCTTCAGTTGTACATTTATCATTATTTGTATCTTGAAAAACATATGGACATGCAACTGTAAATACTTTCACAGGCTCTTTAGTCTTAAAATTAAAGACACATATTTGGCACAGCCTTGTCTACCTAGTATTATCTTCCACAAAAAGACAAACACCACTCACTGATGGTTACTGACATGCAAACTGAAACAGAAAAACAGCCTGGGAGAACTATTTCACAAACACAATGCAAGGCAGTGAAAAATCTGAATATATCAACATTGACATAGTGCGTTTCCACGTAACTGTTTGTATTTTCAATTGGAGCATGAAAAAAATGAAAATGTCAAAAGTTTGAACATAAAAGGGAATATGGAAAAAAAAGTTTTCATTCATGGGAGACGTTATTGTAATAGATTTAAATCAGAACAATAGACACTATGTATAATACTGTGTCTGCATGTGTGGACTAATAAGGAGACTGCAGGAGTCACATAAAGACCATGAAGTTGGAGAAAGTAGTAGTAAACAAAGGCTTTGACAAATGCTATTTGATCCAAACAGGTGGTTTGGGGGTCCGAAGCAGTCAACCAACAGAATTTCAAATATCTCATAGTGAGAGCTCCTCAAAAACAGCTAATGCAGTATGTTATTATCAAAGTGTAGTATTTGAAATACTACACTTTACTGGCACTGCATTAAATCTGAATGATGACAATGAGAATAATTTACCAACTCTAAATATTCACCAGATTATAGTGTATGGAAAAATGTATAAATTACAATTTAATTATTCAGGTTTTTTTTTTTTTTTAAACTTCCACTAAAACTTGGATACATTTGGATGGGAACGCACCTACAGACATGAATCAACACAACAGTCTGGTCCACTCTGCAGTCCTCAGAAAATCATGTCTGCACACACACAGCCCCTCCAGAAAATAAGTCATCTGTTTAGAAGGGAATGGAAAAATTATGAATTTGAGGATGGGCGGAGAACGTGTAGCCCAAACTGAGTAGACCTCTGATAGGATCACTGAGGGTCAGGGTAGAAAACTTTTATATGAATCGCAGAGTTATTACGAGTACGTGTCATGGGCTCCCCAGCCTCATCAGGATCTTCAGGCTCCAGGTCATCCACAAGCTCGACTGTGGAGGTGTTGGCTGCTAGCTGCAGTGCTCCCTGGCTACTGGCCTGTAATTGAAGGGCAATGTTAATAGCCCTGTTGATGGCCAAGCCCAGCCCGTGGACACAGATTTCTCTGTGTCCCCCACCTTCCAGCAGCTTCTGACAGCGTGCCAACTGAGCACGGAAATCAGTTTTCATGTTGACATAGACATCATTGCGTCTTTTTGGCAGTTTACGGGGAAGTCTCTTCCTAAGGGTGTACTCCACAGGATCCATCTCTACAGCTGGGGGAGTGACATCTGATGGTGTCTGGGACATGGAGGACACCCCTGGGTTGCGTGGCTCTGTCATGTCCGTGTGTATTGGAAGAAGTTGCGTTCAGATGATGAGGCTGGAGACATAAGTTAACACACAGGAGTTAAGATTTTGCAGTAATGATGGAGAAATCACAGGTGTGGGGTATTAATGTTGCTTCTACAACATTTTGTTTTTATCAATCCAGATAATCCTAATGATAATCTAAACCATCAAAGTACTGGTTCAGTTTCATTGAACTTGTTTGTACAAAGTCTGAACCTGGACCTGATATACCTACATAAAATACAGATATGATAAATGACAGAAATTGGACCTTGACTTCTGCTCATGGGTAAAATGTCTCCAGTTTGTTCAGCGTCAGTGAGGCAGCCTGCGTAAAAGTAGGACATCAAATTGATCTTACTGTCATTATTTCCAGCCATTCCTCTGTTATTGTAGTAGGACCGAACATCAATGCAAGATATGTTCAGCTCTTCTACATATACAGTCCACGGCGTTCATTTCATAGCCTTCCGTTTGCCTGAGCAACATTTAAGATGGCATGCAATTTACAGTTACGTTATAAAATAAATCCGGTATATTTTTCATGACAAAAAGACGACAATAATTAATCTTAATATCGATATTTAGCTAAACACGCGACTGTAACATGCTGACTGGAGCCAACAGTCTAACATTAGCTTCCTACATCAGCATCAGTCTGTTAGCATGTTGACCAGTACATTTATAGACATTTTAATACTCTGTGTAGTCCATCAACAGACGGGAAAGACTTACCTTCAAGGGATAAATGTAAAAATTTGTATTTATTTTAACGTGTTGGTTTCATTCTTCATCCCACAGCCGTACTCGATTTGTACCGGAAATGTATGCTTCATAACCCGGAAGTTATCACGTAAAATAAACAAATTAATAGAATAAAAAAAAAAAAATCCTCTCAGGCTTTTTTTTTTATTTATGAAAAAGTATTGGGATCAAGTCTACAAGATATTTATGATTTCTGTATTCTGTATTTATTAGTAAACTGGTGGAGCCTATTTCCCAACAGCCTAATCAAGGTGTTTCACATAACGGC
>JAPSES010000102.1:4080783-4091522 GCA_029822895.1 Maxillicosta whitleyi
GTTTTCAATGCGCGCCCTAATATCCAAGGCTGTTTGACATTGGCTACCCACGATGCCTCACTGCGAAGGAAACCCATATAAACTCACCCCGGGCTGTTGTCAGGTACACGGTTGCCTGGCAACTGTCCACATAGCAGGAAATGATGAATGACATGATGCCCTATCCACCTTTCTTGTTTTGCCTTTATTTTGCTCATATTCCCTTTGACGTCGCGTCTTATTTTGGAGTTACTTCCTGTGTTTAATTGGGGTCTCTCTGTATACAGGTAGTCCTCAGGTTACGACGTAACCGACTTATATTATTTCGACTTTACGACGCCGGAGTCTTGTCCGCCATTACTGTACATACGTACTGTATACTGTACATACAGTATCTTAATTTTGTTTTTACTTTATTTCATTAATATGAAGTATAATACATGTACTTGGATAGTTATTTAGAGATTTAGGGGTACTATAGGGTTAATTCCGACTTACGCCGAAATTCGGGTTACGTCGACAGCGAAGGAACGGAACTACTTGTATTTCTCTTATTGGTTTCTCAGAGTTACTCGGGACTACAAAGCATTTACAGTTGTCAGTGAGTGTGTTACTTGCACAATAATGTTCCAGGGTTATTCTGAATTTGACAGGTGTTGTGTAAATGGAATATTTCTGTTCAGATGTTCTGGTGTACGGTTGGGTTACGCTGTTATTATTCCAGCTGTTGGACAAATCTTAGGACAATGATGTGCACAATGCATGTTCAGAATGTTTACAAGATTTACCAGAAGTGGTAATGCTGTGATCATGATGTGCCGTCCTGACATATTTTCTGCATATTTTCACTCATAATTGTTCACCCACTCATCTCTTTTGTCATTCATCCCATTTGTTCCCTCCTTTCCCTGTTCTTTTTTTTTCTTTCAAAACCACTGATATTTCCACATGTCTGCTTTGTAGAAAAATGTGAAGCTGTTTATCATCTGTGACAGTTTTGCAGGGAATCTGAAGCAATAAGGTACGATGTAGGTTTATTATGAAAAAATATATTACCATGTGAAAGCCATAAAACACCATGAAGTAATATTTAACGCTCTAAAGCCCAAACCATTAAATCACTGACAGAAAATTCCAGTTTTTTTAAAACTGAAATATGGAAATATCAGTTTCCATGTATGTTTCAATTTTGTATCATATTTGATACATCGGGTCTTAGTGTCCAAATATTATTTTTTTGCACAAACAAAAACATATCTAACAAATTGGTAATTCCTTTCAAAACCGGCAAAGTTCTGCCTCATTCCTCATTAATGACACTCTTGTATTGTCACTGGAAAAGGCCTCTGGTGAATTCCTCCCCCTGGTGGATTTTCTGCATATTGCATGTATCTAATTGTATACATCAGGTTTTTCAAGAAAATAAATCACACTATTCTTGTAGAGGACTTCAGAAGTCAAATATGATACGTTTGGCATCATAGGGTTAAAATAATTAAACTATTAAAACCAGTAACTGCATATGTAAAAAACAGACAATAATACACATTTCTAAGTTTTTCATGATCATATGAAAGATAAAGATAAATGATTTGGACATTGTAGAGGAATTACCTAATTCTTTCTTTCTTTCTTTCTTTCTTTCTTTCTTTCTTTCTTTCTTTCTTTCTTTCTTTCTTTCTTTCTTTCTTTCTTCCTTCCTTCCTTCCTTCCTTCCTTCCTTCCTTCCTTCTCTATCCCTCCCTCTCTCTCTCCCTCACTCTCTTTCTCCTTCCTTTCTTTCTTTCTTTCTTTCCTCCCTCCTTTCTTTTTTCTTCCTTCCTTCCTTCCTTCTCTCTCTCTCCCTCCCTCTCTCTCCTTCCTTCCTTTCTTCCTTCCTTCTCTCTCCCTCCCTCCCTCCCTCCCTCCTTTCTTTCTTTTTTCCTTCCTTCCTTTCCCACCCCTCACTCCTCATTTCCTTTCCCTACCGTTTCCTTCTCTCCTTTTTTCTTCCATCACACACACTTTGCACTCTGGATGCTTGGCTGTGTTTGCGCTGAGGGCAGCAGTTTGTCACGTCTCTCATACATATGCAACACACTCTCCAGGTAAAAGAGAGAGAGAGAAAGAAAACTGAAGTGAGGTAATGAGATAGAAAGCTGATGGAGGAAACGAGCGGAGAAAGAGAGGCGAAAGGTATAGAGGGAGAGGGAGTGGATGCAACGAAGACAGAGAGAGATTAAGACCAAGAGAGCAAACATTTGACTAGGACTAAGAAATGACAGGGAGAGAGAGAGAGAGAGAGCAGGAGATAGAGAGAGATGGAGTGGACAGGAGTCAAAGCCATTAACCTGCAGGCTCCGGGCTGCTGTGTTTGTGTGTGCGGAGACATAGTTGTATCCCGGGGGCCAGGCCAGCTAGGTCTGCTGTCAACCTAACCCCTCCCGTCCTCTCCACCTACCAAGATGGATGGCCGGCAGGGCTGGCTAATCACGCGCTCTGCTGGCCGGGACACATGCACCTGAGGCAAAGGCGCAACTGTAACAGGTACCATCAAATCTGGAGGCTGCGCACGGGTCATTCTGTAGCCTTTTCAACCCAACCTATAATGTTAATGCTCTGTGATAGGAATTAATGTGCTGCGGCAGCGATGAATCCACACGCGCCGGTCAACATTTGTGTTGTGGTGAACTCCGCCGTGCACCGGCAGCTCCATCTGAAGGGTATATGTATGTAGACATGTATCACCATCCATCATCTCATCCGTGTCGGTGTATTTCTTGTTCTCCATGCTAATAACAGTCATTTAGGGCTCTCATTGTAATGACATTTTCGTTGACTAATGGTCATACAAATACTCATGATTAACAAGCATTTACATGATTAAATAGCAGATTTATCTTTATATTCCTCGTGTCACTCTCGAATGTTTCTACAATTTCTTTTCTGTATTTTTGTTGCTATTAACCCCCCACAGCGGGGGATCTTGATCTTGTCTTACCTCAGAAAACCACTACATTATACAGTAATACTAATAATTAGGGATGTACCGATGCCGATACCAGTATCAGGTATTGGCCCGATACTGAGTGTGTGTATTTCTACTCGTACTGGTAAAAGTGCTCCGATACAAACACACCAATACCATGTTACAGCAGCGTGACGTTCATAGTTAAGTGCATCATGTACGCGGCGGTCTCTTCTTTTGTGGTTTTTGTCCAGTATGGTTCCTCTGGTGAAACTGATTGCGATTGTTAGTAGCAGCGCTTTGTTCCAGTCAGACATTTTCAAAAGGAACTAACAACTGGAATGGGATTACTAAATACAGGTAGTCCTCGGGTTACGACGTACCCGACTTACGTTATTTCCACTTTACGACGCCAGAGTCTGGTCCTCCATTACTGTACATATGTACTGTATACTGTACGTACATACTCCTTTTCACTTCTAGAACAGACTATAGCATGATTGGAGGCAGAGGATCCCAATATGGAATGCTTTTCTAAAGTTTCAAGGGCAGTGATGGACAGTGTACGGTGTTACCGCGAGATCTGCGAGGAAAAGAGGAAGATTTCCTTCCAGCCGAACATCTACAAGTACTTATATAGAAGTATAATACATGTTTTTGGATAGTTATTTAGAGATTTAGGGGGTATTTAGGGGTGCTAAAGGATTAATCCCGACTTGGAAATCTGAGTTTCGTTGACACCGTAGGAACGGCACTCGTTTGTAACTCATATTGGTACTCGGTATCGGCAAGTACTGGAAAAAAGTGGTACCGGTGCATCGCTACTAATAATAGTTTACGCATTAATTTTCTCAACTGCTTCGTTGTCTGGTGGGTTGTGTACAGGCTGTTGGTTCATTACATATCAAAACAAACAAGTATTTACTCTCATGCCGACAGGAGCGGCCAATCAGGCGGCGGCCTTATGGAGGCACATGTCTGGGAGATGACGCCCGGGATCGAAGCTGGAACTGCGACAGCGCTAACAACCACACCGCCGCCCACACAAGAAAAACGAACGCTGGCGCACACGACTAAAAACTACACTTCTGTTTATTCATTTTATTTTTTTAAGACTGTGTGAACATTAACAGAGTCTCCTCACGCGAACTAAACGTTTCTTGCGCTGGTGAGAGTTTACACTTCAAAACACCAGAGAAAAAGCTCCCCCAAAAAATCTGCACGCCGTCTCACTTCTTTGTTGCAATTTTATTACAACTTTTTGCTGCGCAGCTCTCACCGGGTTTCTATTAATCTAAACCAAATTCCAACAAGAAGCGAGAAAAGTGTGTGGGAGCTTTTTTCTCAAGGCTCTGTAAACAACAACGGCCCAAAGAATACCAGACACGAATAGTGTGAGTAAACAAAGCCCCTTAGTGGAGTATATAAATAAATGAATGCGTTCTGTATTCTTCATTCAGCTGATTTCATATACAGGATGGGAGATGATGATTGTAATAAGATGAAGATGTAATCACTGTGCCAGGCTGAGCAATTGGTTTGGTTGTTGGATTATGGGGTCTGCATATACAGTATAATCTATTTACTGTTCTATACTTGCGCAATAGTTCAATATATGCTTTTTTCCCTCACTTTGAAATACAGAAAAGTCTGACATTTTCTACTGAGGAAGAATTATTACAAACTATGCACGTTGGTTCTCCAAGAATACCCACTAACGTTAACACACTTATCCCATCCGCCCACTACCACAGAATAATATTGGGCTTCCTACTGATGTATCTGTGCAGAGAGCTTTTAGAAGAGGCTGATTTCCCTCCTCCTCCTCCTCCTCCTCTTCCACCTCCTCCTTCCTTTCACTCACGCAGATGAGAGATTCAAAGTCCCTCCATCCGTCTCTTATTTCAGCGTGTCAGAACTTGGAGTTATTACTCTGCTAATTACCTCTCAGAATCCCTCATTTACCCCCAGAATCCAATCACTCTCTGATTATAATGAGAAAATTATGATAGACCGCATTAAAGATAGAATATGGGATTGATTGGTTGGCAATGAGACCGGGGGGCGAGACAGAGCGGGAGAAGTGGAGGGGAGATAAAGAGAGAGATGGAAACAGAGGCAGAGAGAAAAGAAAGGGGGAAAGATAAAGGGGGAGGCTCCGCGACGAAACGAAGAGGAGACTGGAAGAGGTCAGAATGTGCACTCGTCAATCACGCTTACCATAATTAATAACACAAATATGGAAAAAAAAAACAACGTTTTGTCAAATAACGGCACCGGGTACGTACAGTATGTATATATATATATGTGTGTGTGTGTGTTTGAGTGTGTGTACGTCTTGGTATTGAATGGTAGCAGATTGGTTGTGGTGATTTAATCGCCGCTTGTAATTATGGGAAGTTTATTCACACAGGCCCCATTATCCTGGCCATTGGCAGGGCTTACACGTTTACCATATTCATGAGGAGGGCTGCTACATGTACACATACACACATATTCACAAAAGAAATGCAAAAACACACTAACTTGTCTTTATCTGATGGTCTCAGGCTAATGTTTTAGCAGATGAATAACACCCACAACCACACACTTGCGCATACGTACCCCCCCCCCCCCCCTCCGAAAGCTTAAGTTTCTCACATAATAATGACAGAATGCTATGTCTGAGTTCTATAATTTATGCTTTACATATGTGTGTGTCTGCATTTATGTGTTGCTGGGATGGTGTTAGCATGGAGTGGTGCTGAAAAAGGAAGATTAAGGTTTGTAATAGTCACTTAGAGGAAATTAATCATGGTTTAATGACAGCGTTCATGTTAGAGGTGATGCGAAGGTGGTGCTAATGAAAAAGAGGCTGACGCGGTACCTTTGTAAATTACTCTATATATTGTTATTTCTGTCCTTAAAAGTGGCGCAATACATTCCTCAAGTCCACATCCAAATAAACACATCACTTCTTATTGTGCTTTTTCAGAAGCTCTGTCCCCAAACTCACATCACAACTGTTTTTCCCCTGTAATAAAAAGTAAAAGATTTGCACTTCAAAATGCAACAACCCCATCTGAAATAAAGCGCCGCTTAAAAACGCAGTGTGTAACAAATCTACCCAAATTTGGTCACATCATTACAGTCACTGTGCTAGAAATAATAGCACAAATAACTTCTTCCAGGATGAGTTTGGTTAAGATAAACATGATTAAAACCGGATATTATTGTTGTTTTTCTGTAAATAAAAGCAGACGAAGAGATCTAAGCCAACTATTCTAATTTAATTTATTTAATACAAAAAAAAAGACTTCTCGTTATTATAATTCCATAATAATTACAGCAATATTTCACCATTTAGAGTAGTTTTTTTTTTTTATCCTAACTAAACACCCCCTGTTGCTGATCTTGAGTCTGGACAATTGAGAGAGCCAAAGATGTGTTTAAGGAAAAAAAGGTGTTTTTTTTTTTTTTTTTTTTTTTGCAACGTACACAGAAGAGAAACCCAACAGGCTGTGAGAAGAAAATCACTGAAATGGACAAAGAGTGTATTGGATTAGAACGGTGCACTTTACCTTAAATCATGTAAAATGAGCTTGATGTCAGGATGTGCTGCTCTGCAGTTAATGCACTGAAGACAATCTATACAATCTACAATCTCAACATCTCGCTGAAGTCACCATGTTCACAGCAGCTGATAATGACAGGGAGCAGACTCATATCCCTGCTCTCCATCCCCCCCTTTACAGCCTTGATCACCCCCGCCTCCACCTCAACCTCCACCACCCATCACATGATAAGCAAATCTTGAGCACATCTTGACCATGCTGAAAAACAAGAAGAAAAAAAAAACCTGCTGCCAAACGCAGGGTGGGCAGGCATGGGCGGACGATGAACGTGAGACAGCACTGAGATAACACTGGGTAGGTGTAAATACAGTGCAGGGTTTTTTGTTTTTTTTTGGGAGGTGGAGGTGGAAATGCTGGGTACTCCTCCTAACAAAAGGCTTTGTGCTCTCATTATTTTCCTGGCAGGGCAAACAGGGCGTCTGTGGAAAGGGCGATAAGAGCAAAAACGCATGATTCCATTAAATAATACCCCTCTTCCACTGGAATTGGAGGTGGTCTGTTTGTGTTTGTGTGTGTATGTTGGTGTGGGGCCTGGCATGGAGGATAGACAAGGCGCAATAGAGGAAACAGATGAGAGTATTAAGCCGTTCAAATACTGTTGTTTACTTCTGCAAGTATGCACAGATACAGTGTACATCGACATTTCCATTAACGCAGAAGCGGGATTAGGTGTTGTGCGGAATGCGCTGTATGTCACTGGTGATAACATGACTTGACTGGCATGTTTCATAGGAATTACACCATTTTCTCACATGAACCTTATTTAGATAACCACCCCTGCATTAAAGCATGCGCAGTTTCGCGTCGTCTAAATAGAAATAACAAGCAAGGTGCTTAAATATTACTTAAGAGCGATACGTTCTTAAATGGCGTCTGACGCCGGGACGTTTAAGCTCAGTGTCACCCAGCCGGTGGAAAGATCAAATCGGGCTATTCAGTGTGAGTCCGTTGAAATTGGCCTGTGCTGCGATGGCTATCAGCAGCAGATAACCACAATGATTAAGATGCTAATGATAGCCTAGCCATCTGTCGGCGATAGCCTGTGACAACACCCGTTAATCTCGCGCGCCGCCAGATGAGCGCGCTTAATCCGCAACAGGTTTAGGATGAAACGCTTCCCCGTGTTGTGACCTGACACCAGGGTGAAGAGTGATGACCTCGATGTATGGATTGTATCAAAGGGGGTGTCCTGCGATGCTGAACGGAGCATGCTAAAAAAAGAGGGACAGTGTGCTGAGCTGACGAAAGGAGGCTGAAGGCAGTCGATGTGCCATTAGACTTGCTAATTGTTATTGAAAACGGCAGCAGAACACCAGAGAATACACAGTAAGATCACACACCGGTATAGCGCCAAATATATTTATATGCATGTGCGATTCCTGCAGCTCTGGCAAGCATGGATTTACAAACAGAATATAAAGGTGTGGAAATGTCTTGGTTCAGAAAACATTGTGATGCAGATATCATAGTCGAATGGAATTGTGTGGCCGGTGAATATATCACACCTCTACTCACAGAGGGATTTGTGTTGTGTTTTTGTGATATTTATGTTCTGAGTGTGTCACACAGATACCGGTACCACTGTTTATATTTACAGACTATTGTAGACTAAATAAAAGGGAGTTCAGAATAATATAACACCTTGTATAAATTAACAAACAAACAAAAAAAGCCACATGCTGTTTTATCCATTGAGATGAGACCATTTTTAAAAAAAATATATAATTGATAACAATTCATTTTAATTGAATTATGACGCCTGTGAGTTTAGATTAAAAGACCTACATATAGTATATAGAATATAGTATATCTACATATAGTATTTCCACTTTTAAATGTGAAAAAATGACCATAACATTATCATATATTTATGTGAGAGTATTTAGAGTTTTGACGTTATACCAATGGTGCCAATGCATTGGATTTACAATGATGGAATATTCAGATTTATACGACCACCAGAGGGTGTAGTGAGCCTACCAGCTAAGAGTTTGGTCTCCTGTGTTGAGGAAAAGTATGAGCAGATGGGATGAGAAACTGCAAATAAACAACTTTTAGAGTCAAAGAAAGTCACAAAGCGATAAAAGCCAGAAGCGCTGTTGCTGTTTTCACCACTGAACACAGCTTTTAATGAAAAGAATGGAGTTTGACGGTGAAATTACAGCATTTCTTCTGCACAGGTGAATTTGATTATGAGGCTTATGAAGGTATAAAGTTATTTTTTGATGTTGTTATTTTTGTCAACTCGCTGTTTGTTGATCCACAGACCAGATTAAATGGTGATAGTTCTGATCTTGCTTGTATTTTTGCGGTTTACAACACAAACTGTACAGAGAACAGAGGAGATTTGTGTTTTACCGGGTCTGTTTTCTGTCTAAAAACACAGCTACGATAACCGAGCTACAATATAAACTGTCAGCTGATGCAGGATGTGAACATTAACAAGAAACAGTGTTAATGTTACCGATTTAATTTGAAGGAACCTTGATATCATAACAGAGAAGTGTGCTTTCAGTAAATCTGTGGATACAAAGGGTTTATACACAACCCTTTTAATATTTTCATCTGCTTCAACATTATTCTTTTTAGCTTGAGTTTTTAATTTGAGCATGTTGGCTTTTTCATGAATCTAACCATGTGATATAATAGGGGCTGTTTTGCAGAACCAGTGTGCTTGGTTCAGATGCTTTTCGTCCCATTTATTTTCAGCTTTAATTCAGTATATTGTGCTTGAACTAATGAAAAGCTGAGAAATCTTGGACACAAACATCCATGTGCATCTCTTAGTAAGATAAGATGGTCCTGGTTCATCTCAGTACGTAACTAAAGGGACGTGCAACAAAAACGGAGCAGCTGTTTTTGTCGACTCTGTTTGTCGACTCATTCCAACTAATGGGGAGTACGAGAGGTGTAAAGGGGTCTAAGGTGAGAGAGAGAGAGGGGGAGACGTTGAGTTATTAACCCATAAACATCCCCCACTGACCAAAATCATCATCTGATCTAAACCGTTTAATATGTTGATTCATTAAACCTATTAAATTGGTGTAAAATGCAGTTTGTCATCTTTTTGTGGTCATTAGACGTTCAGAAGTGGAAACACCGTCATCTTCTACAGCAGGGGTGTCAAACACGGGGTCCGGGGGCCAAAACCGGCCTACCAAAGGGTCCAGGGATGAATTAGAGAATGAACTAATGTTAGTTCAGGAGCCAAATACAAACTAATGTGAGCTCAAGTAAAAATAATAACATGATAATATATATAAATAATGACAAGTACTAATTTTGTTTTTGATCTAATGTGAAAAAAAAAACATAAATATGTATATTTAAAACCATCTTTTAACAGTAAAATGTGAATAACTGGAAATGTCTAAAGAAAATCATGTGCAATTTTAACACTGTTCTGCCTTTTACTAAATGGTTTGTGTCTTTTTAGACCCACTGGGATCTGTGAGTTTTGTTACTAATAAGCTGAGAAGCACTTACAGTAAAAGTTATTATATTTGAACAATATTCTGCCTGTTACCAAATGTTTGTATCATATTGTGTGTAATGCACAGGTATAAATGATAAGTTGAAGCATCATTTTGTTAAAACTGTACTTTTTTTTCGGACAAAATGTCCATTTTTTGTCTTTTTTTTGAGACGATAGTTTGTAAAGGTTAATACATTTTTATCGCACTAAAAGAAAGAGGAAAAGTTGTCATTTACAAAGTATTATGCGGTTATTTTACTAGTCCGGCCCATTTGACATCAAATTGGACCGAAATTGGCCCCTGGAAAAAAAAACAAGTTTGACCCCCCTGTTCTACAGCATTGATTCACCAGTAAAACCCATAGAATTTGATAAATGACAGTGGATGGAAATGTTTGGTTTATGTTCATTTATTGATACTTTTGCTGAAAAAGTCAGTTTTTCTTATTTTCTCTGTTTATGATCCAATAAACCTTAACTTTCATCTGAGCTTTTATGAACATGAGTAAATTAAATATTGGAAAACTGGAGAAATGCAACATATGGAGGATTATTTTTTTAATAAATGGTGTTAAATCAATGACGAAATGTTAAACATAGAGAAAAATAATACTTGGAAACGGTCAGAAAAGTAACACCGGGTCTTCATGGGTTAAAAGGAAAACATTACGGAGAAGATGAACATTAACAGGATCAACTGTAAAATTCTATAAAGTCTTTTGCT
>JAPSES010000102.1:4127985-4147673 GCA_029822895.1 Maxillicosta whitleyi
CCCATCTGTGTTATAAATAGTGGTTGGATTAGGCTGACTTTTTGTTTTGCTCACTATTAGAGAGAGGATCAATTCCACAAATTGAGTGGATGGGGAAGCAAATGGGCACACACACACACACACACACACACACACACACACACAAACACATCTGCTCTGTCCTCCAAAATGCCACAGTGAAAAAGACGGCACAAACACAAGCGTTGTTCGTGTTTCCCCACTGCTGTCTCTCTTTCCCTTCAGTCCCCCCCCCTTACCATTCTCCCTTTCTTCTCCCCTTAAGCCTTTTGGACTTCGGTTGACCCCCTTTCGTCATATCCCTATTCTTCCTCATTTCCATTGCTTTTCCTTTTCTTTGTCCTTATCTCCACATTCTTCATGCTTGGTTTCTAACAAAATACCCTCATTTCTCTGTGAGTGTTTTTGTTTATGTGACTTGGGAGATTTATGTGTTTTATGATAACTGCCTCTTTCATAATTACAAAATTTTGTTTGAAGTGCAACGGAAAGCAAATGCACACTTATATGCACACTCATGTAAATGCATCTCTACAATAATTGGAAAAAAAAAATCATTGTTTTTACTATAATTATGGCATTACATTAACAACACACGTCCCATTATGTTGTAACAAGATAAATATTCATGCACGCAGTTCTTTGAGGCGTAGTGATGCCTTAAGCTAAATGCTAATGCCGGTGCTACATTGGTATGTGTAGCAGGTAACATGGCATCGTCCCATTTTGAGCTTTGCCTGTTACTGAGCTAGCATTTGCTAATTACGTCTAAGGTTGAGAGCAGAAGCTAACAGGAGTATCATGGTGTCTTTGACATTTAACACGACATGAGTCTGAGTGTAGTGTGAAGGTAACAACTGTCTGAGGCACCATGACACTTTAAACTAACACAGTATCTGTAATGTTTATATTTAACTGGAGATTTAGATTTTTGTATTAACATGTTAACATTTGCTACTTTGCAACTGAAATCATCTGGGTGCTTCTATGAAACTGGGTTCATTTTGGTACCTGCTAATAATAAAAGAGAAATTCAGACTTATTTCCCTCCAGGATATACACAATGATGGCTTCAGATAAATAAAAAATATATATATATTATACTCTTGCTCTGAGCCATTCCAAAATTACCGTAATTTCCAGACTATAAGCCACGACTTTTGTCACATGCTTTCACACCTGCGGCTTATACAATGATGCGGCTAATTTATGCAGGGGTACTCAAGCAGAAAAGGTAAGAGTGAGACAGGTGGAATATATGTGTCAAGGAAGACGCAAGTTTAATGTAACGTCGCGCTTTGTGCATCAATAAAATTAGCATGAACAGACCCTCATCATGGAAAACGCAAGAAGAAATGCATATGACGCAGCTTTCAAGTTAAAAGCACTCGAGCTGGACGATAAAGTAGGAAACAGAGCTGCTGCACGTGAACTTGGCATAAATGAATCGATGGTGAGACGCTGGAAACGGCAGCGGGAAGAACTGGAGCAATGTAAAAAGATGAAAAAAGCTTTCAGAGGTAATATAAGCAGGTGTTTTTTTTTAACCAGCCCTGTTAGTGCTGTGTTACTACTGTGTGTTACTGCCGCCTCACAGGCACTGTTTGGAAAGAAAAGCTAAGGTATGTTATTAAAACTTTGAAAACCCTTTCTGTTTACTGTCTTTCTTTGTAAATACCTCATGTTTCAATGTGGGCACATGCGGCTTATAGACAGGTGCGGCTCATGTATGTAAAAATGTTTTTTTCCTTTAAAAATGTACTGGGTGAGGCTTATAATCAGGTGAACTCTATAGTCTGGAAAGTACGGTAATGCATTTTTAATCAAATACTGGGGCCAAAAATAGGACAGGAAAAGCTACCTAAGTATTGGATCTGGAACACGTGACTTGAAATGGCCTTATATACCGCTATAAATAAATACATTGTGTTAAATTTGATGTCATAGTGGTTTTCCTGATCCAAACATGTAGGGTTTTCATGAATCGGCAATTTCAAACTAGGTTTCGTGTGTAACTCATTGCGTCCATTTGCGTCACATGTGGAATCTGCCTGTTTACACACAAATACACTGAGTGATTTTGTAACAGGTTACTTTTATGAACCACCGTACCTTGCATATTTACTTTGATTCCCAAAATGTACTTGTAAGATATGCAAGATATATTTTTTAAATGTAGCACGTAATTTTTGTGTCCTTTTTACTGTGTTACACAAACATTTTTTGTATTAAAAAAAATTACATAAAAAAACATAGAAATGAGAAATTCTCTTTCATCTCAGTAAAATATTAATTTTTAAAATGGACCCAAAGTGCTTCCAAATTTGCTTCATAACATTAGTCTACATCTGGTGTAAATTTTTAGCCCCTTTGTCCTGTTTTTAGGAACCATTTTCACAGAAACATCCATTTACAACTAAGATAATAAATGCAAGATGCAGTAATGGTATAGATTTGTATACAGTTAGAGCAAAATGCACAAAGACTAAATAAAATAACACAGCAACTTCGTCTTTCTTTCTTTTTGTATTTTCACAGCACCTATCATTAGATATCTAGAAACACATTACGAAATGAAAGCTGCTTGTTTAGGAAGATATATGACATAAGAATCGTCTCTACAGTTATTTACTTAATGACTTTGGGACAATGGCAAAACCCACCTGAGACACAGAGAGAGGATGACTCAAGCAGGACTATTTATGAGAGAACTAACAAAGTACAACATAAGCTAAAAGGAATGTTTTTGTTGATATTTTGGTCACACATTTTAGATATTTCTTGCGTGTCTACAAAAATATTTGCCAGATAAACTGATTCAAGTGACACATTCAGGCAACTATTAGGTTTATTCTTTGGGATCTATGAATGTCAATAAATATCAATAACATCAATAGTGAGATACTGATATGTCCATTCATAGAGCGACACAGCTTGGCTTGGCTCAAAGTGTGAGGGAGTAATAATAAAATAGCCAATGTGAATCAGTTTCGCATGTTGATTTGTCACAGGTTTTTACGTCGGATGCCCTTCCTGACACAACCCTTTGTATTTACCTGGGCTTGGGACTGGCACTGGCATTAGACACTGCCCCCTTGTGGCTACAGGCATAGCAATGTATAGTGTAAAGGGCCTTACCCAAGGTCCCACCTGAGGATCAAACCGGCAATCTTCCACACCAAAGTCAGTGGCGTAAACCACTAAGCTACACAGTCGCTCTAGGGAATAATAATAAAACAATAATAATAATAATAATAATACTGAGTTAAATGAAAGGTATTACATGTGGCCAGTTCTCAGGTCTGCAAGAAATAAACTTAATATGAGAGAATTTAGGAGGTGTGATGTTTGCATTTACATTAAGATTTAAAGAGTTTCTATTTCTCTATGGTTTACTGTACGGAGAGCAGGGGAATACATTTCTGAATCCTGCATATGCTTAAATGTATTATTTTATTGTACGAATGGCATTGAAAGGACAGACAGCCCTCAAGCAATCATGTGCACACAGAAGTTTTTTGCTTTTGACTCCTTTGCATTTTCATCTTGTGTACAGCTATGACTAAAATGTAATCAACCATGCTTCACTGCTCCTTCTGGTCTCCTTCCTTGTCTTGCTCCTTGTCTGTCCTCATGCAACCTCTCATTATCCCCGGTCCACCTCCCTCCCTCTCTCGGTCCTCGCTACTTCCCTCGCTCCTATAACGATCTGCCCATTACCGTGGTTGCCGTTCCAGCCCTGGTTTCACGGGGTGTCTGGGGTCTAATTGGAACTGAAGGAGTGTTTGTTGCAGTGAGGCCTCATTGATACAGGCTGGGATCCAGGGATCTATCCCCCTATAGAGTCGGATGCTAAGTGAGTCTATACACAAACTCCCATCATGAATGCACAGACCACCCAAACAACATTTACACATATGTAGATAGATCTGACTTTGTTCAATGTTTCAATAAAATTCCACCTTTCTCTTGAAAAGGTACAGTTGTTGGTTAATTGCGTCGAATTATAGAATTATTTGGCTCTAAAAAATTAGCGAACTCAATATGTTCCATTCATTAACTAAAGCCCAGGTCAGCCCGAGGAATCATAATGAGACTGAACAGGTGCAGTGTGTTGAAACCTTAGAAAATCTCACCTTAACCTAAGCTAGAGGTTGGTGTTGCCTGTTAATGACCTCTTCAAGTTGTCATTTGCAGGTTTTTCCAACTTTTTGTTTTTCTTTGTAAAGAACAAGAGCGATGTTTATCACCACCTGTCCCATTGTTAGTGTTTTCCTTCCTTAAGTGACATTAGCTTTTCTAAAAAAAAAAAAAAATGGAACTGCTCTGAGAACAGACTTTTTTTTGGGCTGTTTTCACCAATTCGTCAATGATATAAAAACAACTAGCCAGTAACACTCCATTCTCATTCATATTTTAAGATGTAAATGATATCCAGCTATAAACAAGTGTGAGAAGAACCGAATTAAGACAGAAATAAAAAAAGTTTTTTGCATTGGGTTTTGAGGATTTCAGAATGTTGCATGGATGCTTTGCACGTAGTTGCAAATTTCCACCTTAACCACGTTGTCCTTTTTGAAAAACTTTGAAGGTTGTCTGTACACTCGTAGCAAAATGACTATTTTTCTTCTGATTATTATTGTTATTATTAATATTTCCTATTATTCAAGCTTTGTAAAACACCACATATGTACATGAGACACTCAAGGAAACATTCTACTTGTGTTATCGGTATGTATAATATAATCCCCCTCGGGTATTTCCTTGTGGATGGGCAGAATTGTTTTCCATTTGCAAGAGTTTAAGTTCCACCAGGACGAGCTGAGAAACAATAAATTGGATGCAGAGTCTCCACTGTCATCTCCATTCAGACACCAGTGTTCCCATTAAGTAATGCTGTCAGCTCTGCCACTACCCACCGCTCACAATCTCATACATAACAATACCGCCCTAATTGGAACGCTACTGCGACAGTTACAGGTAGAAACACACAACCACAGCGACAACAAAACTGAGAGGGAGACAACAAAAGGAGGCGAGAACACCGGCTGGTCCAACAGAGGAGGACTTTTAGAACATAGAGTAAGTTTATTTAACATGTAACAGCAGAACTGCACGTGTGCACAGAAGGAGAGGAATGATTCATGTGTCCTGCTGAGTATGTTCGTGCATTAAGCCTCAGCAGGTGCACGGTTTGATGTGAGATCTCTGGGATCGGCCGCGCCACCACCAGGAGCCGAAGTGTGTTGATGTAATAGTGTGTGGAACCGTACAGCTCAGATCAGTTCTGCAGGAAGAAATTCTTGTTTGTGCTCGCTGTCAGTTTAAGAGGAAATGGATTATCAATAGCGACTTCTTTCATCTCGTCTGGTCTGACAGTTAGTCTGATGGAAAAACACCAACGTCTACCTCGGTTCCAAAGGTCTCGATGGTTTTCCAAGTTCAACCACACCCATCATTTCTTTATATCTTGGCGACAGAAATAAAAAACATAACATGCCCACATTTGAAAACCCTTTGCCTTCAGTCCACGCCAGGGTTTCCTTATCATTGACTATCTGTTGACTATTGCTGCCCCGCCCCCAGTTGAAAACTACCGGTGCACGCCAAGTTTTTGCACAAATGGATGGACAGACGGGTGGAGGGCCAAAGGTAACAAGTCAGTACATTAGTGTTTAATAGAGACTGATCTCATGACATCACGTAGCATGTCACTCGGTGTGCCATATGTACGTATTTTCGACTTTTCGCATGTTCTTCAACGCCATTGATCATATGTCAAATTACACCAAGATTTCAGTTCATGTGACCCTGACACTAACCGACAGTGCGTGGTATTTGATGTAGGACGAACATACACGTAAAAAGCTTATAATGCATACAGATAACACACCGAATAAAAGTGGCGTACAATTTACGCAAGTCAAGGTGTCGCTTAACGTATCGCTAATGTTAGTCTTACACATGACTACGTACGTCTGTGATGGTGTAAAATAAACTTTTTGACTCTTCTTCTTCAAGCTGGTAAATAAATGACCCTGCATGTTTTACTTAGACTAAAATATCTAATATACCACTAAAAATAAGTCGCATAGGTTTTCCATGTGACCTGATTCTGGAATATCGTCTACGGAATGCGTTTTTTAAAGATGTTTTAGCAATGTTTGACAAACTATGTGGAATTATTATTGTATTACACTTACTTACACATTAACAGATGTGGTGGTTTTTGTCTGTTATATGTTGTACATCATATATATATATATACATATATATATATATATATATGGAGTATATGTATTATGTATTGTGAATGGTGATGTGGATGGTTTGTAGTTATTTGAACATGAGGCCTAGGGAGAGAAGCTCAGCTCGAGGCTGGACATAGATTTCCATATTTAGTAATCGAGTAGTTTCCTTTATCCTGTGGTCACTAGTTAACACCCATTTTATGGAAGATCCAGCCCATTGGATTATAAAACTGATGGACTGAGAAAGTTTGGGATTTTCCTTGACACTCCGGAAGCTTTCTTTGAGAAAGGAGATCTGTTTATCCTACTTCAAATTGATTTATGATGTTGAATAATAAACTTTTGTATAAAATCTTAACTTGTCATTTGTCAGATACAGGTTGCCACTACACAGAAACACTATTCAAACAGTCTAGAAAAGGAACATTGTACTTATGTATGAAGGTCTTCTAACAGCATCTAGTTCCAAAGGCAAATAGAGTATTTTCTTGACAATATTTTCAGCCATAATGAGAGTGAAAGATTGTCTGTCTGGACCCATCGTCATGCAGTGTTGGCTGGGATAGGATGCAGCACCCTCACAATGCTCTGGGGGATTAAATAGTTATGGGAAATGAATGAAAGAGTGGATGCGCACAGACATACTTCCAATGAATCACAATAAGCCTTAAACACCACTAACTGTAGCAGAATTCCTATTCATTTCAGTGTGTGCCATTTCACTCCCTGCCTCCTTCACTGTACATCATGTGCATTTTATCTCCTAAAACACGCACCATCCAAGCACTACCAAGAGTACAATTCACCAATATTACTGATCTCACTTGTGCCTGCTGGGAGGTCTTCTCGGCAATGCAGGTTGACAATTCCAAACTTCATTTGTTTCAATGAGCACTTTAAAGTTTATTGATTTGGATTAAATAGACCCACAATAGCTCTTGGCCAGCTGAAAGCCAGCGTTGGGGTATTCACTGAGGTCCAGGAGTGGAAGAGGAGCTGAGCCAGCCTTCACTGCTGCTCGCCTCCCTCCCTTATAGCCATTACACATGGCAATAAACCCAGCCAAGTGCAAAACAAAAAACTGAGTTGAGCCTTTTCCCGAGCGCTAAGCTAGCTGACAGACGACAGGGCGCCAAGTAGTGCTCCCTTTCTCTTTCCTCTCTCTTCGTCTTTTCCTTTCTCCCGCCGCCCGGTACCTTCCAGATGCTTTTCATCTTCATCTTTTTGCTCTGCTTCTCTTCCTTTCCTCCTCTTCGTTTTCTTTGTCTTGTCAAAGGGTTTCAAGCTCAATAAAATCCTATCTGTCAGCGTGCGGTGAGTAGGTGTATTTGACACGATATTGACACAACCTTGACACAACGTGGGCTGAACGTTGAGGTAATGGGGAGGCAGGGAGATTCGGCAGCAAATAACCAACAGGCCCACTGAGAAACAGAGCGGATAGAAAGAGACAAGAGATTGAGTCTCTGTAGTAATGTTAAAATAAAGTTGGTTTGACAGTACGGTTGATCCTCCACGGCAGAATATTCTGTTCTGTTCTGTGCCATGCTGTACTGTGCTATTTTACTCTTCTACATCAGGGTGTTCTGGGGTGTTGTTGTCTGGTCCCTCTTCTGTTTCTGTCTTTCATGTACATATATGGAGGCGCAATTTTGCCTTGTTCTGATGCAAATTTTCATCTGTTTTCCCTCGTCCTGTTCCTCCTTTTATCATTTCTCTGTCATCTACTCCATCTTGTCCTTGTGTCATCTCATTCTAGTCCAAATCTTGTTGTAAATTCATTTGTACTCAGCGCATAAGGATGTAAAAGTGGTAAAATAAATAATAGACTGGATGCTGGTCTCAATACACATAGCCTCCATGTCCTTTTGTATTTCCCAATTTAGAGATTTATCTGTATTGTACACTACGTCGAAGATTACAGCGTGTGTCCCAAAAAGCCGACAGGAAATAGAGAGATTTAACACTAGAGCATCTCCCTGGACGCTCGTAATTATATGAAAAAGATGACACGTGCCGAGTTTCCATGCTTGCATTGTGTGGTTTCATAAACCGACGGAGTGCGAGGTGTTGTAGAACGAGTGTGTATGCATGAGAGTGCGAGCGCAGACGTCGATTTGGAGAGATGCTGCACTGCCCACAGGCCTTGTGTTAGCAGAGTTATAACCACAGTAGAAACAGCACATAATACAGAGAGACAGAAAGAGGAGGGGAGGAGGGGGGGGGGGCACCAAAACGAGAGGAAATTGAGAAAAATACGTGGATGTGGATGAAAACAGAGTGAAAACAAAAAGCCTGTATCTGTCTAGCACAGACAAAGACAAACAAACTCTTATTATTCCTCCACACTATCCATCTTGCCAACCAGGAGAAAGCATCATGAATGTTTTCTATTGTCTAGTGTTTCTTCAAGTGTCTCTGTGATAAAGCCACTCCGGCTCTCTGACATTTTTCATCTAGCTCAACATCAACAAATACAAAGCATCAAGGCAAGAGTTCCTCTGCTGTTCCTATCACTCTCACTAATGCCCCGTGATGCTTCTTTGCCTTTTTCACTTGTCCTTCGTCGGTTTATTTAATACCAATCATGTGAAATTAACCCGTAAAGACCCAAACTTTCACCGCTGACCCACAGCAAATACTACTGTTTAAGACCCGTTGATCCACTGATCCTATCAATGCATGTAAATAATTGGTGTAAAATGCAGTTTGACATCTTTTCACGGTCATCAGTTATAACCCACTGGGACGTTCAGAGGCTCCATAGTTACCGTAGCAACACTGTCATCTTCCATATCACGGATTAATGCTTGTTTTATGTTCAGTTCATGACATATTTTTGATATAATAACCCCTTACTTGTAATGGACATCTAAATGATCAGTGAATTAACCCTTTCGCATCGACAATCTCTCCGGTGCTACATTTTGCACTTTACAGTTTTCAAATTAGTCAAACTCCTGAACCCTTTGATCTATTCACAAAATTCAAATGGCGTATCCGAAAGCTCAGATTCGGAGTTTTCTGATACCATATAACACTTTACGGAAGCAACGTGGGACTAGAAAGGAACTGTTTCAAAGACTTCGACACAGGCTAAAAAAACATGAATCCATAATATGGACACTAAATGTTCAAGACCAAAAAGCATGGCTGAGCCGATGTAAAATGGTTGAAAGTTTATTTCTGCTTCCTCAAAAAGTTTCGTTATGGACATTTACACTTGTTTGTGATAATAAATATGCTGAAAACTTCAACCATACTAATTTAATAATTTATTATTTATGATAATGATAATTAAAGGCCAGATATTGAAAGTTAAGTCCTTGGCATTTTTATTGTAAAGAAAACATGAAGACGTCTAGGGCGACTTGTTATAATGACAGTATTAAAAAGGATAAATAACGTCTGATTTACAGTGAAAATCGCAAAAGGCTGAGGATAACATTACAGGTAGTCCTCGGGTTACGACGTACCTGACTTAGGTTGTTTCGAGTCTCGTCCACCATTACCGTATGATGCCGAAATTTCGTCCGCCATTACTGTACATACATACTGTATCATGTACGTAAAATAAGTACAGTATCTTATTTTTTTTACTTTATTTTATTAATATGAAGTATAATACATGTATTTGGATAGTTATTTAGAGATTTAGGGGTATTAAAGGGTTAATTCCAACTTGCCCGGAAACTTAGCGTAGGAATGAAACTCGTTCGTAACTACCTGTATAATAAATAGAAGTAAGTTTCTTTCGGCTTTTTCCCTTCAGGGGAAAATCACATTTACATATTGATTGTTTGGCAAGTTTTTACATCGGATGCCCTTCCCGACACAACCCTCTGTATTTGTTCGGGCTTGGGACCAGAACAATGAAACACTGCCCCCTTGTGGCTACAGGTATAGGTGTGTATAGCATAAAGGGCCTTACCCAAGGGCCCACCTGAGGATTGAACCGGCACCAAAGTCAGTGGCGTAAACCACTAAGCTACACAGCCGCTATTGGATAACATTATATTAATTAATTTGGGAAAGACAAAAAAAAAATCAGAAGTTGTGGGTCTTTAAGGGTTAAAGTCTTCAGCCTAAAAATCACATTTGGCAGTCTGAAATATATATTTTCCTTGGGAATTACAACATCGAAGCGATTTGCAGCCATTATGTGACACTTTCAATTAAAAGACATTCATTAAAAAGCTGATTCAGTAAACTGTGCTCAGTCACCGAGACCGTGGAGGAACACAACTGCCTTCTGCGGAGACACTGTTACAGGCAGTTAATCAACGGCCCTTTGATACAGAGCCATTGTTTGGCTCTGGGTATATAGTGGTCAGCAGGGACAGTAAATTTGACAGATAAAGTTTACAAGCGTTTGGTTGGTATTGTGTTCAATCCTTGCTCTCTCTCCCTCTCTCTCTCTCTTTTTACAAGTGTTCTTTAGAGTTGGTAGCATTTCGTGTTAACAATGTTGTCTATGAGACAAACTCATTCCTAATTATGAACAACACGAGTCCAAACGCTGACACTGTTCGACTGAGCCGTAAACACCGGCTTGTAAACACACGCTTGTCGTTGTTTTGATATCTGTTATTTACTGTCATTTATAGAGGTTTGTAATTTTCATGCTTGTTGATACTGAGATGCAAGACACAACCATGAAGCGTTTAGAATACAAGGAGCTATCATGTTACTTCAGGAGTATTTTCAGTTATGTAACACTAGAGCGGGCTGATTCTGATTGGTTCATGGTCTGTATGCTGCTTCTGCCTTCATCATCAGCATCATCATCATCATCATTATCATCATCACTCAACTAATCACAGTAACTAATGTAAGTAATACAACTAATGTAACTGGTGTAAGTAACTGATGTAAGTAATGTAACTAATGTAACAGATGTAAGTAACTTATGTAAGTAATGTAACTTATGTAACTGATGTAAGTAATGTAACTGATGTAAGTAACTTATGTAAGTAATACAACTAATGTAAGTAATATAACTAATATAACTGATGTAAATAATGTAACTGATATAAGTAACTTATGTAAGTGATACAACTAATATAACTAATGTAACTGGTGTAAGTAACTTATGTAAGTAATATAACTAATGTAACTGATATAAGTAATGTAACGGATGTAAGTAACTGATGTAAGTAATATAACTAATGTAAGTAATGTAACAGATGTAAGTAACTTATGTAAGTAATGTAACTAATGTAACTGATGTAAGTAATGTAACTTATGTAACTGATGTAAGTAATGTAACTAATGTAACTGATGTAAGTAATGTAACTTATGTAACTGATGTAAGTAATGTAACTGATGTAAGTAACTTATGTAAGTAATACAACTAATGTAAGTAATATAACTAATATAACTGATGTAAATAATGTAACTGATATAAGTAACTTATGTAAGTGATACAACTAATATAACTAATGTAACTGGTGTAAGTAACTTATGTAAGTAATATAACTAATGTAACTGATATAAGTAATGTAACGGATGTAAGTAACTGATGTAAGTAATATAACTAATGTAAGTAATGTAACAGATGTAAGTAGCTAATGTAAGTAATATAACTAATATAACTGATGTAAGTAATGTAACTTATGTAACTAATGTAAGTAATGTAACTGATGTAAGTAACTTATGTAAGTAATACAACTAATGTAACTAATGTAAGTAATACAACTAATGTAACTGATGTAAGTAATGTAAATGATGTAAGTAATGTAACTAATGTAAGTAATATAACTAATATAACTGATGTAAGTAACTTATGTAAGTAATACAACTAATGTAACTAATGTAAGTAATGTAACTAATGTAACTAATGTTAGTAATTTAACTAATATAACTGATGTAACTACCCAAGCTCTGCTTCTGGCTTCATTTCCTGTACAAAATGATTGGATGGTGTTTTTTCAGTCCTGTCTGTTCCACAGGTGACCTTTTTTTTTTTTTTTGAGTGTGTGTGTCTGTGTTAGAACATTTAATTAATTGGTTGCAGTCTGGGTGTGAAATAGATTTTAAACAATATGATAAAAAATGCTCCATGCAAACATGTGCTAGTGTACCTTTAAGCTTTAACACTACATCTATAATCTCCACAGTGTGGGAACATCCAGAGCACCTCACACAAACAAATGCAATATCAGCTGACAGAATCTGTGACGGTAAATGTGAACCTTTCAGCACTCGGTGTGATTAATGATATGCAATATTAAAGTATAATTAAATACCCAGTTGGATGGTTCATACTGTAATCATCACTAGTCATGAAGAAAATTGACTGCTTTATTGAAAACGCCAAAGCCTGCTTCAATCCAGTACAAATTGAGCAACGTTTCAGTGTTGAAGGGAACGGAGATATATCAGTCAATTTACAGCAGTAGAAGAAGACATCAGTTCTAATTGTGGAAGTAGTGAGCGTATTGAATTCAGTAACAAGAGCTTTCTTTTCTTTTGTCTTTGATTTCTCAGCAGTCTGACACATTTAAACACCATCAACTGTATCTCATCACTCTGTCAATGGAGTTCGAATGGGATTTTCCCTTTAAGACGCCTGTTTGGTTTTGTGCTAGCGATGTGTACAGGTAGTCCTCAGGTTACGAACGAGGTCCGTTCCTATGCTGTCGACGTAAGCCAAATTTCTGCGTAAGTCAGAATTAACCCTTTAGTACCCCTAAATGCCCCTTAAATGTCTAAATAACTATCAAAATACATGTATTATACTTCATATTAATAAAATAAAGTAAAACATAAGATACTGTACTTACTGTATGTACAGTATACAGTACGTATGTACAGTAATGGTGGACGAGATTTCGGCATCGTACAGTAATGGTGGACGAGATTTTGGCGTTGTACAGTTATGGCGGATGAGATTTTGGCGCCGTAAAGTCAGGTACATCATAACCCGAGGACTACCTGTATACATATATATATATATATATATATATATATATGTGTGTGTGCGTGTGTGTGCATGCCTGTGTGTGTATGTGTGTGTGTGTGTGTGTGCGTGTGTGTGTCGGACAGGGGTGACATTGTTCCTGGCAGAAATATGTTTCAGGTTGGGGCTCAGGTGGCTCTGGTTTGTCTCTGATCAGAGCTGACACACAGGACGGCACAGTAACACACTCTCTCCATCTCCGTCTTGATTTAGCTCAGTTGCACTCTTGTGTGTAATCTCCTCGTCTCCACAACACACACACACACACACACACACAACGCCGCTGTAAGCTCTATCAATCTTTTTCAACATCGCCTCGACACGCAGCAGCGCTGCGGCCCAATAGCCTTCCCTGTTGCACCTGATGCAGAATCCTGCTGCTGCTAAATGAAGCCATGTGGCTTTAGCGGGAAAACGCCGCCTTAAACCCTTACCGCTCTCCCCCAAAGTACAGTATGTACTTTATACTTGAATTGAAAAGGTGTATGAATAGGTTTTGGCGTGTCCTAGAATCTCCTGCTTCAAAGCATGCCCATCTGAAAAGGCTGCTGATGCGCGCTTGAAAGAATGAGGACAAAATGAACGGACTGATTGTGTGCGCCGTCGCTGTTATCAGATAAACAGCGTCTGTGTAATTTTTTTTTTTAATTGAAATTTGCCTGGCTTTTTAAGACTGTTATTTGATGTCTTTTAAAATATAATTGGGTAGGATTTATGTGAGGTTAATGTGACATTAAAAGTCTGTGCACACCCAGCCAGGTTCTCAGCACTGGGGTGTGTATTTGTGTCTAGGAACCAAAAGGACAGAGTAAATGTTCTGTTGTATTAATGATCTTAATTGTTTCTTTTTGTGCTGTTTGACGTAAACAATTCTTTGGTGACATTGAGTTAAGACACACTTGTATTTTAATATGAAACGTCTTACTATATATAGAGATAATAACAGGTCAGATGGAGGACGGTCAGCTCCTTGTCTGGAATTATGGGGTGAGTTGTCCTATTTTATTTGTACTTCAGCAGGTTTTAGAATGTTTTTAACCCATAAGAACCCAGTGTTACTTTTGTGCCAGTTCCCAAATGAATTAACTGTTCGTAAGTGACTTATCAATATTTATTCCAATGTTATCCTCTGTATTTTTGCATTTGTCAGTGTAAATCGTGTATTTTTCCTTATATTTAATTTACTGATTATGTAGATGTTCATAAAAGCTCAGAGTAAAGTTGAGGTTTATTGTATCAGAAACATAGAAAAATGTTGTAGAAGATGACGGTGTTTCCATGTTCACTACGGAGCCTCTGAATGTCCAAACGGGTCATATCTGATAAGCACGAAAAGATGACAAACTACATTTTACACCATTTATTTACATGGATAGATTGGATTAATGGATCAACACATATTAAACATTATACATGTGAAGATGCTGTTGGTTTTTGGGTGTTTATAGGTTAAATACATCCATAAATTGATTGTCTTAAAGCAAAAACGCACATGAATAGAAATTTAATGAAGACATTATGTAATTCTTAACAAAAATAAGGTTGTGAATTGGACAGAAAGCATTAAAACAGCATTTAGATAGTTGTTTAATATACTATATAGGGTACCACACAGATGTCAGTTGGATACGTATGTGGTAGAAATGAGCAAAACAGGCCAGTTTATGTTATTAAACCTTTAGTAAGAAATGATTGGGCTGGTTTTTGTTTTCTTTTTCTGTTTTTTCTTATTTTATCTCGAAAACCTAATGATCTGCACGTCTGGTGGACTACCCCCTGAGCCAGAAGGTGGCGCTCTAAGGGTACCCTGGCACCAAATGGTGATTATACAACAGTGTGGTAGTGAGAATGCGCTCGTTGAAAGGCGTAGAATTCCTCTGGTACATGAGTGACAGTATTTTTTAAACTCTTGCAAAGGCTGTGATTACCATGCAAATAATGGTGCTGATTAATCGCTGGGCCAATTAATTAGGCTGGATCCAGCATCAGCTGCCAATTATTTCATGGGGCCGGTAAATAAAAAAAAATGAATGCAGTGACATTTACATTACAGGGAGCGTACGCTGCTCTGGAAGAAGCTAAATGCTAGAGATTTATTAAACCAAGTGTAAGAGGTTAAATAAACCAAATAAAGTTACATAAAGATGAATCTGAGTTCATTTGAGTTGCATTTATTGTTTTTGTATTTTATCGGACAGGGGAAAAAAACATAGTATCGGATACCGTACCCTGGTTATTTAGTACACACTGGCCACTGAAAACATACACCCTGTAGCGTTGGCGTGTTTGTTTATTGGAAGCTCCGAGAATACGTCTGGATTCGTTTCGGTCTCATTTTTACTCATTAAATTGGACTTGATCTGAACACAAATAAAGCATTAGTTAGTACTACTGAGGAGCCCCACCAGGGAGGAAACTTTTATTTTCAGTGTGTAAACTGATCCCCAAATAATGGGTTGACCATGTGGACTCAGTGGGCGGAGTCACCAAAACGATGGGCTCATGTTATCTGTATCTAAATCAAGCAGATGTGATCCTTAACTCTACGTAAAACCCTATTCCGAAAGCATGTTTACATCTTATCTCCTGTGACTGACACTCCTGTGTGAGAATATATATATGTAAAAATATCTAAAAGTGCATCTAAGGAAAACCCTAAGTCCTGTGTTCTTGAATCTGTCTACGATATTTAAATCAACCATTACTAAAAACTGAAACAAAAGAACGACTGATTAATAATGAGATTAAACTTGACTTCAATTATCTAAAGTAAAATAATATTTCAGAGGCAATGAAAAGCCAACACTACATTTAGGTTCTTTTAGTCCAATTTGAGTTCTGAGGGGAACGTCAGGGTCACAGTGTGTACTTTATTCACCATAAATGATCGGCCTGTTACTCCACAGTGTGACTCGTCAGTCCATCTTCAGTCCAACCTTGGATTAGGAGACGTGCAGGTCCAGAGTGCTGGTCTTCTTTATATAAAGGCATGATAAAAGCCACACCAAAAGCAGTTTCAAGTGTCGACTGAACAAATGAGCTGGGCCCTGGGGGTGTTGAAACATGTTGAAACCATGAACCCAACCACGACCAGGACGCCAACGGGTGACGACTCCTCATCAGGATCGCCATATTGTCTTCCAGTGTCTGAGTCAGGTCCATGAGGAGACGTTGTCCTGCCTGCGTAGATGTGGGTGAGTGTGTGTGTGTGGGGGGGGGGGTCACGCCCCGTACCAACTGCACTTGGAGTTCATTTCTACAGGTGTGTTCCGTTCAGTCTTGTTGTGATTTTTCATTTTCCACTTGTGCTCGTTATGTTTAACGGCGTTATGTTTCGGGCGACTGTGGCTCAGTTGGTAGAGCGGGTTGTCCAATGACCAAACAGTTGAAGGTTCAAATCCTGGCTCCTACTGTCCACATGTCGAAGTGTCATTGAGCAAGAACCCTAAATTACCCCCAGTAGTGCCTTGCATGGTACATTAGTATAGTATCCTCCTACTGGTGAGTGTGAGGCTTTGACCAAGGTGTAGAAAAGAACAGCAGAGTAGAACATTTAATGCATCTGTTTATTATTGTCCAAATCAGCCCGTTAAGACATTTCATTCATGAAAGTCCACCCACCCATATTTGAGGCGTTAAAATAAGAAAAATAAATCTGAGTCACAATAGTATTTGAATCCAAACTGCTTTTCATTGCCTCTGAGGTCATTTAGTTCTAAATGTATGATCTAGTTACTATTAAATACTTATATGTATTGTACATTTGTATTTGTTTTTAGTGTTTCTTCATTTTTTTCTTTCCTTTTTGTCACCGTTCCATTCCTGGCTTGTTTTTCTTTTCTTCCACGTGTACCTAGGATGGGATTTGTGTTTGGGACTGTGAAGTCAGAGCAATGGGATTAACACATCGTAATCAAACAAGGTTAATTGTGCGTCATGATGAAGGATGAAAGACATATTTAGAGGAGGGGAACGCGTCTTGACTGGGCTTGACTGCTTTGACACTTGCTGACTGTGGCGGCTCAAAAAGTTGCGTCTGTGCCAGCGCGTTTGATCACCAAGAAAATCCTCTTGTGCCAAACTTCCTCCGACTCCCGACTTCAAAAATACCCCAAATCAAAGAGCATCACGGAGCAAGAAAAAGATTCACCCGCACAGACCTCAAAATAGCATAAAGGGAAATACGTATCGAAATATCATCAGTCATCTTTTTTCTCCAAGAAACAAGTCCAAAAGAATAAGGAAGGGGGGGGGTGGTGGGTGAAAGTGCAGATAAAATCACCTCCACAGTGTATGTGCTGCAGGTAGGAGATAAATTAACAACAGCCTGAGAGTTGTGTGTCCTTATTCTAGCAGCTGATTAAACCCAAATCTTCCAAGCGGGGCACAAGTGTCCTTGGATGTCCCCTTTTTTATTTGATGTTATCATCATTGACTCGGAATAAGGCTAGCCTAATATTTGTGTAGCTCCTTTCTCGATAGCAATTTCATCTCTGTGCTCGGGATGATAATAATGATGATGCACCTCATTGTGTAAGCGGGTCTCAATAGGTGCTTTGTTGCTCCAAACCCTGACAACAGTTCGGTTTTCGGGGACAATGCTGTTAGTTGGACAATGTATTTTCAAGGGCACAGTGCTGATGATGATGTCCGAGGCTCTCTCTCATTTGTTGGTTGAGAGCGAGGTGGAGACCTCTGGAAAACACACACAACTGCTTGTACAGTCAATGACTCTATAATGAAGGGTATCTGGGTTCCATTAGCCAGGCGCTATGATCATCCAAGGTTGCATAAAGCTAATGATTTGCATAGTAAAGACAGCTTTTTAATTGCAACGGTCAGCACATACACTTACACCAACACATCGGTATGCATCTCATATTCAAAGTCCCACCAAAGAAGTTTGACTTGTGTGTGTGTGTGTTTTCCACTCTATGTATTAAACACATCCCCCAAAAAGACTTCAAAACAAGAAAAAAGGAAAAACATGCAACAAAAATACCTTCGTCTCGAGGCTTGTTCATTGAAGATTCATCATGTTTTTTTGTGAGCGGACCTAGGGTTAAGAAAAAAAGGGGGGAAAAAGAGAAAAGAGAAAATTCAAAAAAGATTACTGGCAAAAACGGAAAAAAGAATATCAAAAAAAGAAAAGAAGCAAGAGAAAAAAGGATAAATCAGCAAGAGTTCATGTTTGCTTAGTGTTTTTTTTTTTTCCTTTAAAAAGAGTACAAAAACAAAAACAAAAGGCATCACAGACACAGATTTATCACAAGAAAAGACACAAGATCAAAGAAAACTGTTTTGGATGTGACTTCCTCCTCTCCCCCTGCAGAAGAAACGCCCACTGTTTATGGTCTTGCTCCCTCTTTCTTTTCTTTAAACCCTGTTTGTTCCCTGAGTCTGTCTCCTTTCCTTATGTGTTTCCTTGGAGCTGGTTGGATGGTGAAGGGAAAAAGGGGGAATGCTAGTGAACTCCTGTGGTTTTTGAAGAACAGAACTTTTCTTTCTTGTCTTTTCCTCCCAACATCTCATCAGAAAAAAGACACAGATCTTTTAAAAAAAAAAAAAAAAAGAAAACCAAAAAAAAAAAAAAAAAAAAAAAAAAAACAGGCAAAGAAGAGGACATCTAGGACGAATGACGGGTTTGGGTCCTGATGCTCAAACCCCAAAATTGAACGCTGACATTTCAGCATAAAAGCACATAGAATCAGTCAATTAGGCTTTTTTTTTTTTTTTTTTTGATGGACACTCAACACAAAGACACCTTTAATTAAACAGAGATACACAATGACCCTGGAACGGGAAAAGGCAGGTTAAACATTTGGCAGATAAAATAGGGCACAGGTGCTTTTGTGTGTTTGTCATTGTTTAATGGTTAAAGCAGAGCACCGTTCCCCAGGCGGGTAAATAATTACGCAGCACAACAGCGGCGTGTCAATTTGAAATGACAAGTAAGCGTGACGCTAATCGTGCAGAGGAACGCAGGTAAAAGGTGAGCGTAATTTGATCCCCATCTGCCCACTGGCTGTTTTTGTCAAATTAACATGAGGTAGAAAGAAAGAAAGAAAGAAAGAGAAGACAAAGAAGTAAACGAGGAGGTTCAAAAGAAAACAAGATGCATCCTTTTTTTTTTTTTATTGAAATTTTATTTATTTTTATTTTGAAGAACAGCTTGTAAAGGAACCTGACTGCGTCTAAGTGCTGCGCCATCCGTTCCCCGACTTCTTCTAATAGACTCGCAATCATGAGGTGAGGTGTTTAAGGGGAATTATCTTATTCATCTGTTTTTTTTATTCACATATTCAGCTGCGTTCATCATCCCAGTGACTCACGGAAGAAAAGATAAACTCACACATTTCCTATTTTAGGACAAACATGTGTATTTTTGTACCCATCTGAAATTAATATGATGAAAAGTCTGATTATCAGTGACCCAAAAGGTTATATATGTAACGGTC
>JAPSES010000102.1:4177778-4188979 GCA_029822895.1 Maxillicosta whitleyi
TCACATGTTCACTGCGGTACTGTTTATGTGTCACATGTTCACTGCGGTACTGTTTATGTGTCACATGTTTACTGTGGAGACCCCTGAAGGGAAAAGCCGAAAGGAAAGAACCTGTCATTTTGAACGTGAGCGTATTTCTCTCAGCGCCCTCTGAAGGGTAAACTCCAGAACATGTTGATGCCTCCGTACAGTCGATCATGACGATACTGTGGGTAAAAGACGGACGCAGAAGCAGAGCTGAAGCCTGATGGTACGGATGAGTGAACACAATGAAGGTGGAACTGGCTCTTATTAGGGACTGTGATTGCTGGTTTGGGACTTGTTTAACGGGGGTGGGATGTCGGCGGCGGGGTGCAGGTGTTCAGATGTCCCGGTCAGGCCCTACTGCGTCCCAATTCAGGCCCCCTGCCATCCACAGCACCTGATCCGACCGACACCGTGGCTCTGCGGCGCGGCGCCATCACTTCGCCTCTCATTTAGCCAGGTTTTATTTACTCAGTTTCCAGCTCTGCAGTGAGACGCTCCGCTCCTCTATGTCTAAGAGTTCAAAACAACTGCTGGCATTGGTTTCCATGTATGTGAACGTGCTTAAAACGAATACCCTAAAGCACAGGTGTCAAACATGTGGCCCGGGGGCCATATCCGGCCTGCCAAAGGGTCCAATCCGGCCCACAGGATGAGTTTGTGAAATGTAAAAATGATACTGAAGATATTATTATCAATAGTATCAATATTATCAATCAATGGTGTAAAAACAAGTTCAATTCAGGATCCACATACAGATAAATTAGATCTGAAGTGGATCAGAACCAGTAAAATACTTATACAAAATACACATTTTCTACTTGTTTTAGTGTAAAAAAGGAAAATTACATGAAAATGTTTGCATTTTTACAAACTAGCCTTTTACAAAACTCATGTCTGAGGAGTTACAGAACAGAACTGTGTAATGTATGTGTATGTATGGAATGATAAAAAGAAATATGAAATAAATAATTACAATAATAATAATAATAACAAATAATTCTTGCAAAACGTGCTTGACCAAATGGTTCATTTGGCATTTTATGGTAAAGGTAGAGAAGCTAAACAAATGTAATTAAAATTGACTATTTTCTAAAAAATAATAAAACTTCTGACCATTAATTAATGTTCGTGTGATAAATCTTGATATAATATCATTATATATATTGAAATAAGTTTAGAATGTTGTCTAAAAACATGCTCGACCAAATGGTTCAATTGTCGTTTAGGGTACATTTACATTTTTTTATTTCACAAAAAAATATAAATGTACCCACTCTTACGTCAAATTTTAAGTTTTATATAGTTTTATGTTCATAGACAAGAGTTATATATACATAGAAATATTTTTTTTATTTCAGTTAAATGCATAAAAATCTATGCAGATTCTTGAAACTGCACATTTACCATCTCAACCGTTTGGTAGAGGTCAGTATTTCAAAAACTATTGGGTGTGTTCATAAAATTATTTTTGGATTGTTGTTATTATTAATGTCCCAAGGAAAGAAAAAATTCCATTGCTTTATTCTTGGTGAGGACTTTAAAGGGTTAAGGCAGTATTTGCAAGTGATCAGATGGGGTTTGTGAGCCAAAGCATGACCAGACTATCCACCTGAGGGAATGATGCAGACCGCGGTAAATATGGGACTAAACTGGCAGCAGCTTTGCCCGTGCAGAAGGCTCCCTCTAATGTGCCATCTGATTTATTTCAGAGGTTGTCTCCAGGTTATCCTCCATGGATATCCTCCTATAACAGCACCAACTGATTTTCTTAGATAGAGAAAAATATCTTGTCATTTGATTCCAAATTTCAGCGCACGGGGAGTAAATCCAATCAGTGTGGGGGCACATGTGACTTTCCCACAGATTTATCTATTGATATTATGTTCACTTTAAGTTATGGGGAAAAGGAAAAAGAATAGACTGGAAAACAGACAAACAGTCAACGTAAAGGGGTCATATTTATCTAAACCCACTTCTTTTATTAGTCTGTGGTTTATTTATTTGTATATGTGGACCCTAATAGTTCCTAAAGTTCCAGATGCTGCAGAGCTTTGTTTATATTCATTTTAGCAAAAAATTGAGTGGATTTCTTCAACCTGTTTTAAATGCTTCTTAATTTAGTTTAGATTTCTACAGCATTTTACAAGGCACCGAAAGTATTTTACCTTATTGATCCATTATTCATTCACTCACACATTGTCACCCTGGTGGTGGTAAACTACACTTGTATCCATAGTTTCCCTCTGACCACCACCAGCAACATTCATGTCAGTGTGAGTGTCACCGGGTGGGTGAAGTGTGTTGCCCAAGGACACAACGGCACATGACTAGGACAGAGTCGTACAGTAGCGACACCTTTAACTAGTAACGTTACGACATTTGCACATATAAGGTCAAGACTTCAGACGAGTTTGACGCAACTGTTTATCAGCAGCAGAAGTTGGAGTAAAAATTGAAAATATGTCCAAACTTTGAAACAGTTACATAAAATGTTGTATTAATGAATACAAGTGGTTGAATGGGACAGAGGTCAAACACCTAGAGGGGGCGGGGCCTAAAGTGTCTCATGTGCATTTAAAGGGCCAGCGCTCCAAACCACCTTTGTGGTGTCATTAGTCATAAATGTGTTTGTAGATGGACCTGTGGAGTTGGATGGATGAAGAATTCAGACCCAAGAAGAACATTTACAGCACAGGTGTCAAACATAAGGCCCGGGGGCCAAATCTGGCCCGCCAAAGGGTCCAATCTGGCCCGTGGGATGAATTTGTGAAATCCACATATTGAACTTGGAATATTATCAGTCAAGGTCATTAAAACCATTTTAGTTTTGGTTCCAGATTCAGACCAATTCAGCTTCCACTGGATCAGAACCAGTAAAATACCATTATAATAACCTATGAATCATTTATTTTAATCATTTTTTGTAGTGTCAAAAAAACTATATTACATGAAAATGTTTACATTTGTACGCTATTCTTTCACAAAAAAAAGCAAATAACCTCTATACAAACAACCTGAAATGTCTTAATAGACGTAGGTGGAATTGGACCAATATTCTAAATGTTTTGTGTGTTTGTAGATCCACTAAGATCTGTAAGTGGTCACGCACATTTGAAATATGATGAATTGAGAATTCATCAATAATATGATGAATTGAAAATTAATAAGAAATTTCTTTTTTTTTCCCCCAAAGTTCTTCATCTTATTCATATTTTAAAGCATATAAAGGAAGTTTTTCATAACGTAATTTCACTTTTTCCCTCTAAAACACAGATAAATGTTTGGAGTTAATGTCATTTAATTATTATTGTTGTGACCCCTGAACTAAAATGAGTTTGACACCAATGATTTACAGTTTATGGAGAACACAGGGACATGTGGGAAGAAGGAAGAATTCCATCTAAAAAATAAATAAATAAATATCACTCTTTTAGTTCAATTATAACAGGATTAAAGGGTTTATATTTATTCATCTTATGAAACTTCAGTAAATGTACAAAAAGAAAACATTAAAAGAAGCTGAAAAATAAAGTAAATGCACAATTCTGACTAATATCAGCAGAGTTTCATCCCGACACTTCGATCACGTCCAGATTTGACACTGGTTTTATGGTCGGAGAGTCCGAGCTTAGAAGAAATCTGACTGGAATTAGTCGCCATGATGTCAGAAAATGGTTTGGCTCTCATTTTTATCTTACATTTAATATGTGTGTGTGTGTGTTTCTGCTGTCTAGCCTTTCTAAAACCAGTCTGCTTACAATCTGGACGTAACCGGCTGCCAGTCCAAACAAGGCCACAAAGTCAGCAGACTGGTTTAGAAATATTCATGGACGTCTGCTGCTGCTTTTTCACTGCGGCTCAAACAAGACCAGATACTTGGAGCTCAGGCAACGCTGGTGTTTAGTAACATTTTATGGATTGAATCATAAATTAATTCCATAATTAGTTGAAAATCAATGATGTGAAGAGTGAATTAATAAGCACACTTCTAATGAGCGTGTGCTTTCTGATGGTATTAGAGATATACTACTGGGTTTAATGCGCATTTCCAAGGACTTCTGCGACGTATATTTCTATTTTTCTCAATTCGCTGGAGGTTTACATGACATAAACTTGGAAACATGTCAATATCATGATTGCGCCATGAGTCTATGCAGCATTTGTCCTTGCTCTACTCATCCCTCTCTCCCTCCCCGACACTCATTTACAGCCTCCAAGTCGATCTGTCTCCTTCTGTTTGCTGTCCTTGGTCTCTTTTCTCTGACTCACTTTCCACTCATCTCTCTCCCCTTCTCTCTCTTTTTTATCTAATCCTTCTCCACATGCGCTGCAGCATTGGCCCCGGCCTTCTTAGCAGCAGAGCGAAAACGGGAAAACAGAGGAAGAGTGAGTGAATAGTGAGTGAGAAGGAGGGGAAAATGCACAAAAGAGAAAGAATAGGGTGGAGGGGATGGAACAGAGTGTGTGTGTGTGGGGGGTGGGGGGGGACTAGGGTAAAACAAAAAGACCAAATGATTGCAGTCGTTCCGAAAAAAAAAAGAAAGAAAAAGAGCGAGATAAAGCGGGCTAAGACAGAGACTGGAAGAGAAGGGGATTGCGTCACAGCTCCAATCAGATATGACAGAGAGACAGAGAGAGAGAGAGAGAGAGAGAGGAGAGAGAGAGAGAGAGGATTGATGGGTTTAGGAGGCGTAAAGCCATAAAGAGGCAGAGGTCTATTAAAAGTAGAGTGTTGGGACGTACGCGGGTGCAGTGGTGATTTAAATTAAATGCGCGTGTGTGTGTCTGCTTCTGAGGTGTGTGTGTGTGTGTGTGTTTTAACCGTGTGTTTCTGCCTGTTTGCACTTAACTGTGTGTATTGGCGGCTGACTCAGTCCTGTCTGTTTTATCTTCGCGGGTGTCTGCTGATGAGTCAATAGTATTTGTTTTTTTTTTGTTTTGTTTTTTGTTTTGGAATCATCAGCCTCGCCGTTCCGTGCATTCTGGGAAGGCAGAGGATGGGGCTGAAGCAGAAGAGGTGATTGAGGACAGGCAGAGATGGAGGGATAGAGCGATAACGGCTCTGCAGAGCAACACGCTGCCACTCAGAGTGGCCGTCTGCCAGCTGACCACAGCTCGCCGTTGATTTCATTCACCAGTGCACACCACAGGAAGAATAATGAGTGTGTTTACATGCACGCGAGTCTGCAGAAACGACTGCTTTATTCTGATTGAGCTCTTGTTTTGGATCGACTAGCAGTTTGCGTGGGCCCACAAATCTTCGTGTCAAACATCCCATCCATCACTATTGCAAGAATATAAATATGTTTTCCAGATTTTTCTTCGGAAGATAAATGTACGCACTCTCAGTCATTGTGGTTAATGAGCTGAAGCTGTGTTCATTGTGAAAAATGTGTCCTGTACAGTATTATTAGACCATCAAAAGTCATCAAAAACAAAGGTTATGCAATCATTTCCTAACTTCCTGTGTGTGTCATGTGACTTAGACAGAAAAGAAAACATGGGATGAACAAAAACACTGTTTTTGTCACAAATATGGGTGAAAGAACTGAAATGATTTTGGGTTTGATCAAGAAAATGTGTTAAATGGATAAATATCAGCTCTGAAATTCAACTACTATGAGATATTTTTGTTGGTATCATTATATTTGTCCAAGAAACTGAAGAAAACAAGGGGTGGTCTAATAATTTTTTCCACTACTGTATAATGTTTGACCACGTCATGTATGGAAAACCCCCATAATATATTCTATACAATTAGATTTTTATGGAAACATTTAATCTCAGCTACTTGGTGAAAAAAGAGCATTTTGGGAAAAATATCAAGAAACGCGAGTATGTAATAGATTACAAGGTGTGGCATTGGATATTTATTTATTTATTTATATAAATATTATTTCCACAAGTCTGACATCTTCCTATCTCAAAAAATCATTAAACTTAACAACCCTCTTTTGACTGGATTATGTCATCTTTGGCACTTGTTCAGTGCATTTAGAAATCACTTAGAGATGAATTATAATTGGAATAAATTATAGTCAAAGCTATCGTGTAAAAAAAAAAAAAAAAAAAAAAAAAGACAAGTGCTGTGTGGCCGAAAACCTGCTTTATTTAAGATTCATATTCCTAATGTAGTTACTGTTGTGTATGTGTGATTACAGATATTGGTTTTCTGAAATCAGATTACTGGAGCTCCACTATGACATGTAATCAATCCTCTTTTTGATCCTTATTGGCAGGAGCGGGTCCAGGCCGCCCTCGCCACCGTCCGCCCTTCACTGCCTACCGACGCCAGCCCGTCCCGCTCTGGGTCACTTCTGCTGATGGCAAGACCGGCTAATATCTGCTTATCTCGCTCCCACGCTGCGCTTTGACACGGGGGCTATTGGTCATATCTGGCCGCGAGATGCCGAGTCAGGAGAAACGGAAGCCATGAGGGAGAAGAGCTGGAGCCGGAGAGGAAGAAAGACAACGCTGCCTGTCATGAAACGGAGAGGCGTGAAGGGGAAGCGTTAGGTTCAATACTTTCGCTCTAAAATAAGACATCAATCTTTTAGAAAAACGTCTCTCGCAAAGGTCTTAGTGCACAAAATTAGATCATATCATAGCACTTTTAAAGGACAGAGCAACAAAATGTGTAGTTTAGAAGCAGCAGTGAAGCCGTGGTTTCCTGTTATTTATGGTACGGAGCTAAACACGGTGTTCCAAAGCTCTCGTGGGACGTTTTAGAGACGATTTGACAGATTAGTGTCGTTAATGAGCCACATTTTGACTTCTAAATTCATTTTTGCTTTAGTTGGACCATAAGGGATTATCCTTTATATCGAAATAAATGTAGGAAAGGCAATTAATTAAAGTTCACTCTCTGACAGGATATTACAGTTTTCACCCTTATTTATGTAGGTTCTCATCAATGGACGGATCCTAAAGCTACGCGGAAATGTAGCTTTTATTGATTCTGGCGTTGGTGTGTTCAATGTCAATGAATAAATGTGTTTCATTAGGTAGACTGAAAATCGGATTATTCAATTAAGACGATGTTCAGAAAACGGTAATCGTCCAGTTGAATTCCTTCTCTCTCGCGTCTCCAGGCTACCGTAGGCTCCGCCTCCTAACTGTGAGAGCGGAAACCACAGTCTTTGGTCGCACCAGAACATAAAGTAAAGACGTTTGTTCAGAAGAGTGAGAACTTTGTAGCTAAAAAAAAAATCGCCAAAGCAAGTTGGTTGTGCGGAATTGGTGCGACTCAATTTCAGCCCCTCAAACATGGTTGTGTTGTGGGTGAAACAGGAAAACAACATGGCGACTTCTGTTGGTGTTTGTAGCTTAATCAAAAATCCGGTTTTTAGAGGAAAAATATCTTGGCCAAACTCGTGCAGCTTTAACTCAATGTGTCGAAATTAATCATTACATTACATTTGGTTGACGCTTTTATCTAAAGCGACTTGTATAGCGTAAAGGGCCTTGCCCAAGGGTCCACCTGGGATTCGAACTAGCAACCTTCCACACTAAAGTCTGTGATGTAAACCAATAACCTATCCAGGCACTACATAAACCATATTTAGTCTTAAGAGTACACACAGCACATTACTATAAAAAAAGGTTAAAAACAGGAACATTTAGACTATTCTGGCATTAATTTGACACAAGAATGAATGAAAATATTTTAGCGGCTTAAGGTCGTGGTCGCTCTCATCATTATTAAAGCCTTTAGAGATTTTTCTTCTTGATTTTGGCACAAAATCACTTGGATTTGAGGACGCCAGGAATAAATATTAACGTCCAAAGGTCAGCTGGTGACTGAGAAGTATATGGTCTGACTATGAACAATAAAGGGTTGAACTAATTTTTTTGTATTTATTAGATTATTTAATGAAGAAGCTGTACAATGATCCAGATTACTGTAAATGCACCAGAGTTGGTCTAATTTTTCATCTGCAGCCACTGGGCACATGTTGGCTGATCAAGATGCAATTTGAAAAACATCAATTTAGTTACAAAACACAAAAGTTACAATTAATAACACATACAAACACAAACACATTTCTAAACTGGCCGTTTTCCCGCTAGTGGGGGTTGACCAGTCCATGGATTCCTCTCCTCCACATTTCTCTGTCTTCTTCCATCTCCTCCTCCAACTCCATCACCCTCATATCGTCCTCAAACACATCCTTCCATCTCCTCTCCACTCGTCCCCTCCCTGGCGTTCCTGACACCTCCATCATTAACACTCTACCCACTTCTGTGTCCTCCCCCCTTCTCCACACATGTCCATACCACCTCCACCTCTGCCTCCTTAACCACACCTCCATCCACTCTACACCCCCCCTCTGCCTCCATCAACAATTAACGACAATTAATTACAATGTATGTGTTACTGGTGTGTTATTAATTACAATAAATAACAGAAGAAGTATTAAAATACACTTGACACTTAGTCTAAAACATGTCTGATGTTGGAAACTCCAATTATTAATACACCAGTTTTTAGATGCATTTTCACATGTCATTTCTCTGACACACACACAGACACAGTTACGTTGTTAATCGTAATAACTTCTTGTGAGTAACTGAACCACACTGGCCTCAGTAACATGCGGAGAACAGAACGCCAAACGGCACCCAAAGTAAGTGCGGTATCAGTCCACGAGCGCTCTCATGTTTCCATCAGAGTCTCGTTGTTGTCTCCTCGTTCCCCAGGATGGCCCTGGACAGCCTCATGCTTGTTTAACAAGTTCACCACTGGTTTCGCAGAGTGCCCTCCAACCTGAAGAGCCAAACTTCCGCCCACCAGCCACTCCAGCTCCTCTCCACAGGTCCTCGCTGGAGGTCCACTGTGGCCGAGGGGCTGCTGGAGTCGTCATTATCATCTTTACGTGAGGAGGTAAACGCCTGCTACTGCCTAATCAACTAGGGCCACGCTGACTCCAGTCCTCTCAATCTCCTTTTTTTTTTTTTTTTCCAACCACTTGAGGGCTAACAGGTTTGGTGTGAAGAGCAAGCTAAGTGGTCGGAGAATCTGTGGGTTTTTGGGAGGTAGAATATCTGCACAGGTGTGTGTTCTACTGGGCCTGGTATCATCTATGAAGTCTTATGTGATAATATGGACGTGGGTTTGTATGTGTGAGTGGCAGGTGTGACGAAGAGCCGGAGCTACTTTCATTAACCCTTAAAGACCCAAACATCCACCATCTACCAGAACCATCTAAACCGTTCAATACCTGCTGATCCACTGATCCTGTCAATACATGGAAATAATTGGTGTAAAATACAGTTTTTAATCTTTTCATGGTCATCAGATGGACGTTCAGAGACTCTGTAGTTACCATGGAAACACCATCATCTTCTACAACATTGATTACACAGTAAAACCCATGGAGTTGGATCAGAACCAGCGGATGGAAACACTGGATTTATGTTCAGTTAATGACAGATTGGCTTCAGTTTTATAAACCTTTGTATTTATTCAGACTTTTTGTGAGCGTCTACGTTATGTATAGGAAATTAAATGAAGGAGAATACTTAATTTACTGTGAAAAATGCAAAATACAATACTGATAAATCACTTAAAGGTTAAACAGAGAAAAAAAAATGTCATTTAGGAATTGACAGAAAATGAACGCTGGGTCTTTATGGGATCAGACACACAACAACCACCGCACTGTGACTTAAAGACACCTGTTTTATCAGGTCTGTTTGTTTTTCTTTTATCAGTAAAAATGAATATACATGGATTTTGAAAGGAGGAAACAAAGAAAGACATATTTTTCCTATTCTTTGCTCTCGGTTTAAATTGGCCTGAGCTCTGCCCACCTCCTCCTGTGTCGGCTCCGTCCCTGCGCTCCGTGATCGATCGGGAGGTTATTGTCGAAGCGACCGGCATCTGGTCTCGGAGGCGCCGCGGTGGCGGACGCCTGGCGGAGTCGGCTCATCCAAAGCTCATAAACAAAGAACGCTGCCCAATTACTTTAATAGAGCGGAGCAACAAAGAGCCTTGCAGGTCGTAAAAAAACAGGACAATTAATACCAGTGATAATAAAAGTGTAATGAAGAAGCAGGCCCACCTGATGAGATGGACCATAATGCCTCTGCTTTTTTGTGTCCGTGCCAAATTCACAAGGCAGTTATAAGGGGAATTTTAAGGTTGAGTAGCAGGCGTGGAAGCGAAGACAGAACCAGAATAAAACGTCTAATTTCCAAGCCGACAGGACATGACTTTCAACCTGTGATACCGAGCTGCTAAAATGTACAAGCTGCAACACAAAACGTCCTTTATTGTACGCCGCATTTGCACTCCATGTTATCAGAGATGTGCCGCATGTTCGGTGTCTTTCACTTCGGAGATAAAAAGGAGGAAATCCTTAATGCATTCATTGCGGCCTCTTCCATTCCGCACATGCACTTCACTTGATGTCTCCATTTACTTTTTGATAACATTTACATTACCTACTCACTTTGCAACATTTGCCATTGCGCCGCACGCTCACCGTAGTTTGCCTTTCCATTAAACGCCTTGATGTTTATGCTGGAACGCTATCGCAGAAGCAATTTCCATCCCCTATATGAGAATTCCTGTTCTCTTCTCCAAAACTGTTCGAATGTAAAATTGTCTTCTGGGAAATTAGAAGCTTGAAAAGCAGACACCATACTTTGACATGAGTGAGACTGTAGAACTGACTCGATATTAGCTGAAGTGCAAAATTATGGAGTTGTCAAAATATGTGTGATGTATCAGTCTTCAGTCAAACCTCCCTCTCTCTTGTCATTCTACGGTCAATCTAACCCTGGCTCAGTCTGATTGTTTCGCCTCAGTGGCCCCTGGGAGACGGCCCACTATATGGTCCCTCAGATAGTCTAATGGAGCCGCTGATTGGCACTACAGTCATCAGACTAATTGCATGAACCTGATTGGCTGTCGGCTCCCCGGCATCACCAGCTCAGCATCGATCACCTCCGCCTTTTCCTCTACCTTGTACCCATGAGCAAAAAGGATTCTCCACTGCTCATGTACTCTGACTGAGACACCATTTAGAAATCAATTAAAAATATAGATGGTGTTTGTTACCAAACTCCCACGTGGGTATTAATAGTTCATTGTAAAAGTTTTTTTAGTCTGATATTTAATTATAAAATCCACAAGTGTGTGGATTTAGTACAGAACAAGTTTTATGTGA
>JAPSES010000102.1:4194453-4212023 GCA_029822895.1 Maxillicosta whitleyi
GTATAAAATCTGAAAATAAGTGAGTAATTTAACGGTATGTACAGTGCAGGGTTATCAGTAAATATGGACGTGGGTATAAAGGACATTAATAATAATAAATAATTGAACATATTGCACATGTTATGTTATAATTGCACATGTTGTGTTATAGATATATTGCACAGGTTATTATTATTATTATTATTATTATTATTATTATTATTATTATTATTATTATTATTTTACTGGTCCGGCCCACCTCAGATCATATTGTAAAGATGTGGCCCCTGAACTAAAATGAGTTGACACCCCCGTAACCCCCGTTTGATTGGATGTTTATTCTGATTTCATTCAACACTTCATCAGGGTGCACCAGCCGCAGGGATGGACTGAAGGATAAACCCCCCCAAGCTAAATAGTTTGCCTATGAGAAGGCCAATGAACAGATGATTTGTGATTCCTAAGTAGTCCGCCAAACGAAGCGCTTTGAAGGTAACGTAAGATGGAAGGGGGGGGGGGGGGTTCAGTTAAGAATCCCACAGACTTTTCCAAATCAGACAGACTGACGCTGGGGTTTCCAGCTGCTATCTGAAGGCTTGCGTCAGCTTTATGGTGATGACTGGATCTAAGTCATAATTTACCAGCGCTTCATCGCTTCCAGGTTGAGGATAATGGCGGGGATTAAAGTACAGTAGGGACAAGGGGAGGGGCTTGGAACAATCACGCGTCATGAAGTCAGTTCTTATAATGGTCCTTCATAACTCACATCTGGGCCTGGTTCTTTTTCTGGAACACTTTTTTTTTTTTTTTTTTTTTTTACAGTGAAGGTTAAGTCGATGTACTTTTCTGGAGGTCGTGATGCACTTTATGGTTTTTTAAGCAACTTTTTTTTTTTTTTTTTTTTTACCTCTTTTGAGTTTTCAGGGATGCACAAATAATGCTGCGCTAACCAAACACGCCATGGGCTAATGTATTCTATATCGATCGGATTCTTTCAGTGTGATGAATCATTACATCTCTGTTCAACACCGTTTCTATCTGACCCACTACCCCATGTCCCTGTTGTAATCTGTATTAAACACATCGGCCGTCATGTTGCAGATTTAGAGATATAAAGGTGACGGATCACAATGTCCACATGAAGATCCTCTAAATCAGGGGGGTCAAACATGTGGCCCGGGGGCCAAAACCGGCCCGCCAAAGGGTCCAATCCGGCCCCTGGGATGAATTAGTGAAATAGAAAAATTACACTGAAAATAATAACAATCAGATGTTTGAATAATTTTAGGTCAGACCAATAAAACACTATTATAATAAACTATAAATAATGAAAACTACAATTTCTTCTAATAATGTTTAAATTACACAAAAATTATTTATTATTTACAGATTAGCCTTTTACAAAAAATGTGAACAAATATGAACAACTAGAAATGTCTTGAGAGAATCCAGTGTAATTGTATATAATATTAATATATAACTGTTATTATATTATTATTATTATTATAATTATATAATAATATTTAGTGTATTTATAGATCCACTGTGATCTGTACGTTATAATGAAATGAACATGTGAAAATTGGGGTCAAATAATACCATAAATTGTAAAAAATTGCACATTTTTTTGTAATAAATTTCTAATTTTCTGATGTTTTTAAACGATAGCTTATAAATGTAAACATTTTAATAATACAATTTTACTTCTTTCACACTAAAACATAAAAATTACATCTATAACAGTGGAAATGACATCATTTATATAATATTATGTTATTATTTTAATGATCCGGTCCACTTTACGTCGTATTGGTCTGTATGTGGAACTGAACCAACACCAGTTTGACATCCCTGCTCTAAACTATTACTATGTCTAAATACGGACGATAAGATGAACCTGTATCAAGGTCAAAAACAAAAACTGGTGCTGGAGACTTTCCTGCTTGAATATGGAATAGACTCTGAGGCTCAGCCCGTGCTTCATTTGTAAATGCGGAAACACTCACAGGATGACGCTCTGGTGGGTCAAGGGGAGAGAGTAAGTCACGGCGCCTGGAGCTAATTTAACACACCTGTGTGCCCACCGCTAAAACAAACAAAACATTATTTAGCAGCCAGTGCTTTAGCTTTTACACGTTCAGTATGGGTTTTTTTTTAACACTTAAAGAACTAGAAATATTTCTGACACGATTCCCACATTAATTTTTCTTAATATTTAACCCAAAAACATCCACTGTCGACCATAAGCATCTAGTTCACCCACTAATATGATCAGTCTATGGAAATAATTGGTTTAAAATACAGTTATGCAGAGAAATATGTATTAACCCATAAACATCCATCACCAACCACAGGCACCTACTGATCTAAACTGTTTAACACCTGTTCATCCATTAATCCTATCAATACGTGGAAATAATTAGTGTAAAATACAGTTTATCATCTTTCATGCTCATCATATATCACCATATTTGGACGTACAGAGGCGCTGTAGTTACCATGGAAACACCATCATCTTCTCCAACGTCGATTCCCCATTAAAACCCATGGAGTTGGATCAGTACCAGTGGATGGACACACTGGGTTTATGTTCAGTTCATGAAAAAAAGGCCCTTTTTCCTCATTTTTCTGTTTTGACACAATAATCTTTAACTTTACTCACTTTTTATTTGAACATCTACATGATCACAGAGTTAAATATAATAAAATTAAGAGATTTTCACTGGCAAAAATGCAAATTTCAAAGGAGGACAGTATAATAAATGGCGATAAATCACTTAAGAAAGGTTCAAAAGAGGAAAACACCGATTTGGGAACTGACACTAAAGTCACACTGGGTCCTTATGGTTCACTCATTCATTATAGTATTGTCCTCTGAATTTGGCCATTTTCACTGAAAAGCACATTTTCCTATATTTAATTTAGTGAATATATACAGCTCTTCTTGTGTCTGTTGAATTCCAACACAAACACACCTTATTCTAATGAACAAACACATGATCCAGGTCTTATTTAAGAAGCAGAAGTATAAAAACACTACTGTGGCCGTCGCTATCTTCTTACAATCGGCAGAAACAGTGCTGTCAGTATCACAAAAGTAACTGTAATCCAAAAATAACTTCAGCTCTGACAATGTTCTTGACTCTGAGGTTCTTCTATCAGGACAATACTCCTGGTCTCAACTAGAATCAATAAAGGTGTGGATGACGGACCACCAGAACAATCTCCAGACCTGAACCCACTTTGAAAACTGGAATAGAATCAAGTGGAGGATGGACGGTCACAAGCCATGGAACGTGTGTGAGCTTCTTGAATGTTTCTGCCTGGAGCTGAATTAAATCATCCAACAGTAACGGTGCAGAGCCAAGACACATGAAAGCCGTCACTGAAATCCAGGGTTATTCCACCAAATATGGACGTCTGAACTGTTCCAAAGTTACAACATTAGTATTGTGTTGTGAAATTAATATGAACTGTTTTGTTTTTGGTTTTTTTGCATTATTTCAGCTCTGAACACACCTGCACCTGTTTGTTATTTTGACCATGTGTCATATTCTGCAAATACATACAGTAAATAACAATACTTTTATTTTGGAATTGCGAGAAATGTTGTTAGTAGTTTAGTGATAATATCCTCCTGACACCCAGCAATGCATTTTTATCATCTGTAGTGGACAAAAGTTTCATGGTTTTACTTTAAAAATTAAAAATAAATAAATAAATAGACAAATAAAAATAATTTTTAAAAATATATCCTGAAAAAACTTACATTATGCAGTTTCTGATCAATGTTATTTAATGCAAAACAGCTAAAACTTTCACTTTGCTGGGTGGATATCACAGTGGTCCGTACATGTTTATATACAAACTTAAGCAAAAACATAAAAAAAAAAGTATCTACAACCGCTGGCATTCATCCAACTCCATGGGTTTACAGTTAAATCAACGTTTGCGGAAGATGGCGGCATTTCCACGGTTACTACGAAGCATCTGAACATCCAAATGGGTCACATCTGATGCCAACGAACTGCATTTTTACCTTCTATATATTTCAAAGTATAGTACTGGTGGTTCCAAACTTACTAAAGCCGCTATAGCAGCAGATGTGTTCGGTTGCTGGCAGCTGCTGTCAGTTTTTGAGGGTTAATGGAGTTAATTACATTTACCAAGTGAAGTCCAGCCAGAGCACAGCATGTGAGCTCCATTTGCTGCCGCATAAAGTGTGCATTACAGAAGCTGACCACGAAATCTGCCCGTTTTAAGTTAAATTACCAGTGCACAGAGAATGAATAGATAATAGATAATTGGCAGTTTGGGTTGGAGGATTTCTATTATTATTTAGCGCTTCCTGTCATTTGCATCATGACGAGCTGACAACAAAGGGAATGAAACAGCAGACCGACGCAATGAAGGAAACGATAGAAAGATCTAAAAAGGATGAGCAATCGCAGCTCATTGACTCAGCAGAACCCACATTAACTCTGACGCTTCTCAGTATTTTTATCCCTCATGTAGTCTAGCTCATACTGCTTTTACTGTATTTGTTTTTAGGTCTAAAACTCAGACTCACAACTTAACCCAGCGCTCCTTTTGTCACTTCCCAAATGATATTTTCTCTAAATCTATCGTTTCTTATGTGATTTATCATTGTGTATTGTAATATTATCTTCTGTATCAGTATAAATCGTGTATTTCCTGTATTTAATTGACTGATCGTGTGGACGTTCATAAAAGCTCAGATTAAAGTTGAAGGTTATTACATCAAAAAACACAGAAAACTGAAGAAAAACTGACTTTTTTCAGTCAAATCTACCATTAAATGAACATAAACCCAGTGTGTCCATCCACTGGTTCTGATCCAACTCTATGGATTTTACTGGTGAACCAATGCTGTAGAAGATGATTGTGTTTCCATGGTAACTACAGAGCCTCTGAATGTCCAAATGTGGTGATATGATAGACTGTATTTTACACCAATTATTGACATGTATTGATAGGATTAATGGATGAACATGCATTAAACAGTTTCGATCAGTAGATGCTTTCGGTTGGTGATGGATGTTTATGGGTTAATATATATTTCTCTCTACACAAGGTCAATAAAATGAATTAAACTGAGTGCATAAAACATTACACATAGCCCACTCATCCGAGTTACAAGATAAGAAGACACCTGTAGTGCAAAAACCAAGCACAATAAATCTCATTTGTTTTAATTGGAAACAAATTAATTACTCAAAATTAATTTGTGGATTTTGATCGTGAAAAAAAAAAAAAAAAAAAGGCTCAACCATCAGTCACCTGGAGTTTCATGAGGTTAAACAAAAAAAAAAAAAAATTGAGCCTTTTATTTTTTTAAACCCCGCTGCCTGATTCCTGATCACATCACCTCACGACCGCCATGAAAGCGTCTATGTTTGTTCACAAAAATACAAAAATATTCCTCTAACCTTTATTAGACTAATTAGACCAGAAGGACTTGAGTGGAGCGTCAACTCTGGTCAGACTCACACCGACCCACATGTACTATTGAACGCTGTGGGCGGATTACAGTATGTGCACCATTAGAGCTGGAACATTTTCTAATCTCAGTAGGTGTGCAGGTAAATATGTATAGTACTGCTTTACTTACACATTAAAACAGGTCACATGGATGATGGATGATGTGTGGAGGATTAAGTCACTTCACAACACGGTAGTTCCGATAATGATGGTAGGTAAGACATTATGCAAACATGTTGACTTCTAAGCTAATGGGGATAAAGTTACAGTGGTACGTAGAATTCTATCCTCTATTCAAACAAACACCATTCAAACACCAGTGTCAAAGTCTTATCGCTGACCTTGAATGACTGGGAGAACCTTTGGGGAACCGTTTTTATTTTAATGCGTAAAAAAAAACAAAAAAAACCCCACAATGTTTAACTTGTTCAGCTCTGACTCTAAACCCCCTATCTGTCGTGACTGACCTTGAAGCCTGGCTTTGACAAGAGTAAATGTAATACCATTATAACTGCTGTACAGAAAAAAAAAAGACTCATGCAGCAGAGAGGGCACTTGGCAGATCAGATTATTCCCTAAAACATATTCACTATTATGCTGCAGTGACAGCTATAGTGAAATATGCCTGAGGCTAGTAAACCTGCATGTGTGTGTGTGTGTGTGTGTGTGTGTGTGTGTGTGTGTGTGTGTGTGTGTGTGTGTGTGTGTGTGTGAGACAAACAGAGCCATGGGAGCCACTTAGACATGCATGGGTCAGCAGTCCTCCAATGTACAATATGATGTGGTCGGACAACTCCGCAGTACGTAACTTGCGTCTCAAACTTTCCCAGATATTAATAGGAGGTGAGAGAAGCTCCACCCTCCTCCGTCATAACGTGCTTTAAAGACAAAACCCGTCTATTATGACAACAGATGTTCTGGGTCTCCGCACAAAAGGATGAATAACCCTCCTTGTGGCAGATACCAACAGTTGGATTTATCGCACATGGCCGTCATATCTTCAGCGGGAACTTCTCCCTGAAGCCCTGGCAACAGTCGGCCACGGCGCCAGCATGAAGGAGCCCATTCACCACTCCCACTGAGCACGCCGAGCATTTCCCACCCTGCAGACATCTTGTATCTATGAATATTCCTTTGCTTCTTTTTATCTCTTGAAGGCTGCAGGGGATGGAACTACCGCCTTTATGCTTCTACTTTAAGAGAACACAACAGCACACCTCCCAAAGTTAGACGACCAGTCAAACATGACACAAACATGTAAGATGGGAAATTGGACCGCACTTATGCCGCTTTTCCGCTCCATGGTACCGACTCTACTCTACTCGACTCTAAACTTTCGCTTTTCCATTACGAAGAAGGACCTGGAATCTGGGACCCGATACTAGTTTTTTAATCGAGGTTCCAAAATCCTGGAGCGGACACCAAAACCAAAACGCGACGACACAACACTGCAGACACTAATTGGTCAGACCGTTTTCTCTGTGACCCGCGATTTACAAAAATCTGACGCGGAAGTAAGACAGTGAATAGCGAAACATGAATCCACATGATGACAGAACCAAACTACACCATAGATGGAACGGAGATTCAGTCTTTAGTGGCGAACGTAAAAATCCAGACAAGAAAATATGCAACAAGCGAGCTCTACCAACTGAGCCACAAGATGCTCATGTTGTCAGTCACGTAGCCAACATTTACATGATAGTCACATGACATCGTGGCCTTGTCACTCTGTCCGCCCTGTGCTAGTCTAAGCAATCAACAGCTTGCTACTGTCATGTTTTCGTCTTTTTATTTTTTGTCGCGTGACTTCATGTTTTATTTTGGTAAGTCTCCTCCTCGTGTCATGTCTGAGTCTTTACTTCCTGTTCCCTTGTGTCTCTTCTGTTTGTTTGCCTGGCTCGTCCTTACGTGTGCACCTGTGTCTCATTGCCTCCTTAATTCCCTGTGTATTTAAGCCCTGTCTTGTCTCTGTCTCATTGACAGTTCGTCTCAGATTTTTGGGTGGTGACCGACCAGCGTTCTTCGTTGTCTTTTGCCTTGTGTATGATCTGTTTCTGTTCTGGACCTCCGAGTTTTGCCTGTTCCCCAACCGGTACCTTCGCCCTCTGACTGACCTCCCGGTTTGGACCCCCTGCATTACGGTACACTGACTCAGCCTGCCCTTTACTTGTACTGTCGCTAGTTCTCTCTATTTGGATTTTCTGGACTTTGACCTATTTTCTGTTTTCTGGATTACAACCTGCTGTCTCCCCTTATTGGACTGTTTGATCTCCCAGAACCTACTTGGACTGTCTCAGGACCATGATATCGATTATTGTTTCAGAGAAGATTTCACGAACATTGATCTGTGTTTCTTTTCTAATAATCTGTTAAACCGGAACTGCATTGTCTGTTTCATTTCTGCATTAGAGTTCTCAGTCTGATTCATGACAGCTACGTGTCTTTGTCTACACTCATGTGGTCTTTTTATGTGCGAGTACATGGCTTTACCAGAGGGCCATTATGTTCCCAAAGGTTCGTAGGTACAGAGCAGGAGCCACTACTGACAATAGAGTTACTGTATGGTCCCTCACTGACTTCCCTGTGGCAAAATGCATTATTGGAGCATGTAGATCAGCTGTAGTCATGACAGCCAAAGTGCAAACCCCGGTCACCACAACGGTGGAAATTATACAGCAGAAAGTGCTTTTTGTTACAATGCTTTTCTGGTCCAGTGAGTGCTTATTATAACCACACCTCCTTTTTCAGCCAGCTGTAATTCTAATACACAACCAAAAGTTTCACTTTCACATCCATTTAGCTTTTTTAAATGGAATTATGCATTTCAAACATGTCCTTGTGTTCTCCATAAAGTGTAAATGTTCTTCTTGGGTCTGAATTCTTCATCCATCCAACTCCACGGGTCCATCTACAACCATATTTATGACTAATGACACCACAAAGGTCATTTTGAGCGCTGGCCCTTTAAATGCAAATGAGCCACTTCAGGTTGTTGAACGTGCTGCTCTGTCTCATTCGACCAACAGTTGAACATTTTAGGTAACAGGCTCAAAATCTGGACATATTTTCAGTTTTTACTCCAACCACTGCTGCTGATAAACAATTACATCGTACTCAGAGAAATATTCACCCGAAGTCTTGACCTTATATGTGCAAATGTTGTGTTGTAACTCATTATAGAAATAACAAATTGAGCAGGAATTAAAACAGGTTGTAAAGATCCACTCAAATTTTTGCTAAAATGAATATGAAGATAGCTTTGCAGCACCTGGAGGGTTCCAATTCTATTGTTTTTTTTAACTATTATGGTCCCCAAATACATAAATAAGTGAACTAAAGACTAATAAAAGGAACATATGACCAGTGAGATGACTAATATTTTACATATGTATGTTGCTGTAGCCGTTACAGATACCTGATACTTCAGAAGATGCACATTTTTCCACTCAGCTGCTTGCATGGATTAACGGATATGACGTGAATACAGCATCAGCTCATCAGTGTTGCCTCCTTGTGCAGATGAAAACCGCCTCGCACCAGGTTTGGCTATGTTGCCTTATCCCCACAGCACAGGTGTGTTAGTTGATCACAACAAGGGAAAGTCAATCTTATTACTAAATTTCAATAAACAGCACTTGGATAGGATTATGCCCCGACTTTTTGATATATATTGGTGAATAAACACTATAATCATAATCACTACGAGCATATTTGACGGTAATTCGAGCAGCCCACTAGGCGACATAAACTTAATCATGACAAAGCTCTGGTCAGAATTAGCCTTTTATATGCACCTAAATTGTAAATTTGCCACAGTAGCCCAATACGTTGAGTAAGGAACATTGAAAATTATAGGCTCTGGCGCTGCCTCCTGCTGTAAACCTTTAAATATGAATGAATCATGGACCAGTTTACCGAGCATTTAAATAAAATGACCTAGTCTGTCCAAATTAATATAACAGATGAGGCATGTTCCTACTTTAGATCCACTTAGCAATCCTGAATAACTCATTAGTCTGGAACTAAAACTAAAGAAAAGGCAATGGTTAGGATGTAATAACGGACAACAAAAGAAAGAAAGAAAGAAAGAAAGGGTAAAAGAGCCGAACGGAAATGGAGGAAATAGACAAGAGTGTGTGAGAATGGAAGGGCTGTTGGGGGGGGCCCTTCCTCCATAATGTTTCCAGAGATCCGCCTAATTGGGCAAATCTCTAAACACGCACCAAGCACCCTGCTCTGGAGAACAGGTCAGGCTGAGAGGGTGAAAGGGAGGGAAAACATTTACAGACACAAGGGGGGGTGCGGTGAAAAGGTTGAGCCATGTGAGTCTAATGACTTGAGGGGTTGTACGAATGCAGGGTTGACCTCGACTAAAACTCCCAGATCTCCACTTGCTTTAATTTCCCTCTCCACGCTTTCCGGCTTTTGCTAACCCGCCGTACGTCTGTGAGCAGCTGAATCGACTGTAGGTTCTGAAAAATACATTTGGCTTTGGAAGATGACACGACTGTGGCTCAGCGTGGCCCTGGGACCTGGTTTGTAACGGCTCTTGGGTGAGGGGTGTGAGAGTTGGGTAGGAGTGTTCTAGGAGGGCCTCTCCAGAGGACTAATTTATGTGTGTCCTGATCAATGGGTTAATTAAGTGGAGAGAGGAGAAAATGGAGAGGGCAGGGCCTGGTCTGAGTAGCCACTGGCAAAGAAAACACAGGGTGGGGAGAAGAGGGCAGATGGGTGGAGGTTAGGCTACTGCTGATGTGCAGGGTGCGGGGCCCATTGTGGTGCTTAAATCCTCTCAGGTGCTCTAAATACATTGAATGGATCCACCCAATAATTCTCTGATGGGGATTTCTTCATGCCAGTGATTATTATGAACCATCAGCCCATCCACCTTCAGTCAATACAACTCCACCTCTTCGGTTTTATCTTGCAAAATAAGATGTCAACAGCACAGTCTATAGGGCAATCTTTCAGAGACCTTTGGAAAATCAATTCAGACGTTCGCTCATCAAGAAAATCTCAGTAGAAGAATCCATGTCAAATGAACATATATGATCTGTGGTTCAACACACGGTTCAGTTCCCCAGTGAGAGGATACAGCTCATCCTTTGAAAAATGTTTATTTCCCACAAAAGAAAAAAGAGAAAGACCCAGAAAACGCACGCACGCACACACACACACACACACACAAGCAGGGCCAAGAAATCCTGCTGACTTGCAGCCTTCTAAATCGCCGCCCCCTTCTTCTCCTCTCCTTCTTATTTCCAAGTCCCTGGAGTTTAAATCCAAATGGAAAGCGATCGTTTCATGTAGGTATCGGGGGGATTTCGTTTGCTTTCTTCCCAAGTCTTTGTCTTTGTAGGAACCCCACCACATCCTAACATCTAGAAGCAATACAAGCTAACAGATATTCAGTTGAAGCGGTCCCACCACTTATTGGGTGTTAACAGTAGCGTTATCAAGGTTACATTCTCTTACCCTGGTAATTAAGGTGACAAGACCCCATCTTTCTTCCTCTAATGGTGTCCCCCCTCCCCCCCTCTTTAGATGCTGCCTTATATCATGGTCCCTCCAACCTTTAGACACACACACACACACACACACACTTGTACTTCTTATCTCTGTTCCTAGTTTGATCGCTCTGGCTGCCTGAATACTTAAATTTGCAACCTTGTTGTTTGCACTATTTCTTATACCGCAGGTAAAGTGCAGACAATCAGAAGGGATTTATGAAGGACATTGCACAGGGAGATGACTCATTTTCCCTAAGATACTGTATCCTTGGGGTAACAGATAAGTGCACTCAATAAAGTTTGGTACAAGTCAGAACACTGACATTAATGTTGCCAGTGCTCTGAGCTGCTACCTGTGCAAGTAGAACTGAAAATCTGCTCATGCAGGGTGTTTGGCCTGGGACTGATCCACAGATTGGAACTCAGCCCATCGCTCCTGTTGCCATTTGTCAGCAAAGAAATTGTTTCACCCTTGAGAGACAATATGAAGAGTCACAGATGAATGACTCAACCAATGCAGTGTTTTCAATGAAGAATGGAGGACACGCACCCTGCATCTTTAAACATTAGCACATGCTAAGGCATTTTGTCTTAAATCTGTGCACAAAGCTATAATATTTCATGCCTTTGCGTGTGTTGATGTGCTTGTGCGTGCTTCTTGTTATCCTGGGGGTTTGAGTTTTCCTCCGATTATAACAATAACAGCAACGATCATTGCCGGCTTGGCATCATCAAGTATAAAAATATAACACTGCCATTCTATTGCTCATTCATCACTGTCGTGCCTCTCAGCGTGCACATACACAAATACAACCGGAATCTAGTATGGCCCTGTCAAGAAAGAGACATCCTAATTCACCATGTAAGAACGGGCTTATTCTTTTCATTAGCATCCACCACCGCGACAGCTAAAGCCCAGCAGCCTAACAATGCATCAACTGGAGCTAGACGGCATACGGAAGTACTTGAAACGCTCCATTTGTTCAGATGAGGGTGAGCTGAAACTCAATTTTTAAGGTAATGTTCAAGAGATAATGTGCAACTGTACACGCATGCATGCACCCACACATGTAATACTGTACGAGAGACTGTGTCATGGAAAACAGCTCATGCGGAGTTCCTCCAGGCAGCATCCCAGCAGCAGCAGCAGCGATGGTGGCTGGTGTCTCTGCATCCTCAAGTGTTGCTATTAGCCGCTGCTCTGGCCATGCCTGAAACCCAACTGCCACGACCCAGCATCACTTATGTCAACACGTGGACAATCAAATGGATAACGGCCTAACCTGCACTACTGGACAGCCACTGGCAATGCCGCCCGTGGAAGCTCATTATCGCTGACTGACGGAGACCAGTGTGTGTGTGTGTGCAGGTGTGAAAGGAAAATGTGTGTGCTAAAAAAACAACTCTCATCATTATACAGTGCAGGCACAGTGATAACACTTCAGCGTGTCGGCCAACACAGCCACGACTGCTGCTTCCTTTCCCAGCATTACCATTCAACTGGTCCTTTTGCTAGTTGTTAGGGCTTTAGCTGACAGCTCATACTAATGCGTGGTGGTGTGTCAGCCCATACAAATGTGTGTGTGCACAACAGCAGGGAAGAGGTAGCATATAGCAGATGTTAGGAATTCAAAATAGAGATGGCGTTGTAATGTTGTGGCATTCCTCTCCCCCTCTCTCTCTCTCCGCCCCGTTGTAGAGCGTGCTTCTTCACAGCTTGCTTTTTGTCAAACACCCTCCCATTTGCTCTTTAGTTCGCTTCCTCTGCTCTTTTCAATTTCTTGTGACATCCGTGGCCACTTGACTTTCAGAGCACATTCTCTCCTCGTCTCTCAGTATGTGTCTGAGGTAAGAGGGCAGGAACAGTGGCCTGCCTACCTGCCCATCTCCAGACCCGATGACCCATAGCTTGTTTGCGATGCTGAGGGTTTACTGTTGGAGCGCTCGTGAGTATGTGACCGCTCCTGACCTTGAGATGCTGTCAGATGGACCGTTCAGTTTCTCCACTACCCAAATCAGTGGTAAAATGGAAGATGCAGAATGTGCTTCTGCATCAAATACGCTGACAGCATTACAGACAAGCGCGCTCATCTCCAAAGGTGTGTTGCTGTCATATGTATGCATCACATTCCTTGGCTATGAAAAGGTGGAGGTGCATTAGGGGAAAACTAGGAAACAAAAAGAATTCACTTAAATATACTGGAGAAAAACAGGGAAATCACAGCGTTTGCCAGAGGGATGAGATGCACTGGTCAGAGCAACATGGACCCAGACTGTCAGTCAATGTGATTGGGCGGAAAGAAGGATGTATTTAATCCCAGCTGCTGCTGACTGCAGTGCTGTTGATTCCATCAAATCTGTATCATGCTTTCTATTCAGGAACTGACTCTACCCATCATTGCCAACTGGACCTACTACAGCTTTGTGTCTCAATCACTGATGGCATTATCTGTCCAAAAAATTGCTCTGCATCAGTTTTTTTTTTTTTTTTTTTTATATTGTCAGACGGTATCTCGACAAGTATTATCTCGATGCTGGGATTGCTGGAACTGCAGAAAGAAACTGAAACAACATAAAGGGCACAAAAATGTTGTTTTTCATTAAAAGATAAATATAACAAAAGTCTAAATATATCAAGACTTTGGCAAAAAAAAAAAAAGGTACAATTTTTCTTTCCTTGAATAAAAGCAAAAAGCAGCCATGAACTGGGGCTTTAACACAAACAATATTCTTCAGAGAAACATGGATTTTGATCATAAGACCAAGCCTTAAAATAACTTAATCTTCTGGGAATTAACTGATCTTAGAATTCACGTGCGTACAGCGCATTTTAAATGAATTTACGCCTGACCATAGTCAAAGATTTCTCCTATCGACTGAAACTGTGCTGTCAGATTCCTCGGGGTTGTTCGCTCTGATGGGGATTAGCTTAGTTTTGAGAATTACAAATGACTGTAGGGCCGACAACACAACAACGCACTTATCAACAACAGTTTAGCGGGCCATCTTGTTTAATGCTTCACTGATGTTGAAATGGAAGCTGTCACCAACCCCTTGAAAGTCTTTATAGAACATGGCGTGTCGGTCCTTCAGGTGCTTTAGCTAAATTTGTTTGCGTGCATTCTTTGCCTCAAAACATACAAAAAAATTAGTGATATACCACAGCCTGTTGTATTATATTCGAGTGTCGTGAATGAGACGACTGACGAAAACAGCCCTCTGAGTGAGAGGAGGTGGGGCTATGCGGGCGCCGTGGTGATGGTTGTGTCAACTTGCTGCAGAAAGAACTGAGCGTAAGGACGCATACCTGGTGTATATGGAAAACGAGCAGTGAAACGGCTTCAAAAACTTCACCATTTCTATATATTAATTTTCTGACAACAGTAAAGTGAACCTGTATCCAAATTCCTGCACTGTCAAACTTCAGAAAGGACCCGGCGCTCTGACTGGAGCTGATAGGAGTTCTGGGTGGTTTCTCGCTGCCTGTGTCTTCCCGTTGGCTTTTATCTCTTTGAAGGAAAAAGAAGTAAATGTTCACTGATCTTGGCTGGTGGTCATCTTGGTTGTAGCAGGGGGCCGGCGGAGTGAAGGCTGCTGCTGACAGCAGACTCAGGAAGCATATTTTAGGTTTTTTCCCCGTCAAAATGTGTCAGACGGACTCCAACCTTGATCTAACCTTAATGAGCCCACAGGGGACACCACATCACTACATCTGTGCAGCTCCGGCTGATGGACAACAGGAGTGTTCTCGCACAATTCATGGAGGAGGAGGGGAGGAAAATATATTGGAAGAACAGGAAAAACACAGAGTTGAGATGAGTATGATGGTGAAAAGGAGTCTAATGTTATATTACATTACATTTGGCTGAAGATTTTATCTAAAGCGACTTATAAGGTAATGGCATGTAGAGCGTAAAGGGCCTGACCCAAGGGCCCACCTGGGAATTTGAACCGGCAGCCTTCCACACCAAAGTCAGTGGCGTAAACCACTAAGTTATCCAGTCGCACAATGTATGATTCACATTTATTTAGGTATTTGTTAACTTTGAGTTAGTGTTCAACTCACACATCACCATGTTTATAATAAAGTGAAAGTAGTGAATTATAGATGTGCATAAGATGTTTTCATTGTCAACATTTACTAAGAGCTAAGTCGGAGGATATTGACCAATTCAATTTTATCTCTTTGAAGGAAAAAGAAGTAATTGTTTTCCTGTTCCAAACTATCACTACTATATCGTATTTTAAAGGGATTATATTTTGCTAAACCCACTTATATTATTAGTTTTTGGTACATATATTTTTGTATTTGGACCAGAGTTTTAGGCATGGTCTGGGTTCAGGGGCAAAGACTGTTTTGCATCACTGCATTGTTTGTGGCATTAAAAGTGTAAAGCCAGAAAGTGAATTGAATATATAGGTTTATACGGACTCTTTAGTGTTTGATTAATCTGCTTTAACCTGCAGGAGTTTGTGCACTGTGAAATAAAATGACAGAAACCGTTTAGATTGTACAAAGCACTACGATGGAGATCTTTTGGGTCCTTTTTTGTGCGTTATGAAACTGTAATAGGACAAATGACACCATGGCAGACTACCGCAGTGCAGGGAATTAACAGCGAACAAGACTTTTTATTAATAGCGGAAGCAGAATGGAGGAAACACATAGTGAGAGCTGAGACCAGTATTGGATGTACCCCCTAGTCTCCATGGTTCACCCTGGAGAGCAAAGACCTCATTCAACAGGCTCCGACAAAAGACAGAGAGGGACTGTGGGAGAACACTGACTGCAGGTACTCGTCTCAGAGAACCTTCTTAAACAATATGGCACCATGTTTTCCCTTTACTCTTTCAATAACTCTAAGAGAAAATTGTCAGATCAATAACATTCACAACCACGTACGCTGGGAGCGTGTAACACTAAATAAAATGAAACAATGGACATTTTTTTTCTAACACACCTGCAAAACTGGAGTAAATGAGACAACCTCGAGCTTAGCTTTGCTTATTTTCAACACAATAAAACCTTTGGTCATAACAATATGTGATATTTGGGTTCTACACAGCACCACAGAGCATTGTTTGTTAGGGTTTATCACAACAAAAAAAACTGCAGATTTCAGCAATTTATATATCACAGCAGTCTCTATATGTATGTGTGTGTGTGTGTGTGTGTGTGTGTGTGTGTGTGTGTGTGTGTCAGTGTTGTTTTCTATCTTTTTTCCATTAATTCAGCAGACTTAACACACAAGAACCTACACTTGTGCATGCATACAAACAAGTAAAAGCTAAACATGGGATTGTCTTTTAAAACGCTGAGCTTTGCTGGACTTATCCTTCTAAAAAGACGCTGCCATAGCAACGACACACACCTCCCACTAAAACAGCCAGGCTCCCTTTGAACTAAATGACGGAGTCGGCCGCAAATGGATTGGAGAAGAAAAACAAATGAACACACGAAGGAGAATAAAGGCAATAAAGAAGTCCTGCTGAGCATATGTGGTCTAACAAATACAGAAGAAAAGGGACGGATTCTAGAGTCAGGGTAATTAAATAAGTATAGAGTGACGGACTGCACATAACAACAAATGTGTGCAGGAGAACACAGGTTCCATGACCAATGTACCACACTGTCAATTACCAAGCCTTTATGAATAAATATTCAGTGATTTCATTTCACTGTAGTGTTTCACTTGCATCAGGTTTCATTTTTAGATACTAACAAACTCTAAAGGTAAGTGGAATTAGTTTCCATAACTGCCTTCAAAACACCAGACTGAAACAAACACAAACATCAATATCTGTCATCATTTCCACCACATTTCATTAGTTACATCATCTTGTTGAACCGCCTACATCTTAATTATGGTATCTGTTATGATCAGTAAGTTATTTATGTATTTCAGTAATTAGCTTTACATATTTATATTAAATCTGTCACATGCAGTTCTAAAAACATTAGCTTTGCATTTATCTGTTGCAGTATTTAATACTAATAAATGTGTCTGGTTGTTATAAGTACCCAACTGTCACATAAACTTGATTATATTATTTATTTATTTAAGAAATGGAGGAACAATGCATATTAATGAACTTTTTCTTTTCATATAAATATACCAGATTACCTCCTGGCAGGTTGATTTTGCACAAAAACACACAAAATACATACAGACACAAGTACAGACACCATAAAATGCAACCTGGACAATGTTAGCGCAGACATGTGGTTCAAAACTAGTTAAATTCCTCTGTATTACACACACACACACACACACACACACACACACACACACAATCTGAGCAGAAACACCCAAGCGTACACTCAATCTAAACTATCTCTATAAACAAATATAAATACATTTCACACTAGTATCAATAAGTGTATGTTATGTTCATCAGCGGTATACAATAAACATAATCAGATGTATTTTTACAACTATTGACATTCAACTAAAGCTGTTTTCTTGCGTTAAGTGTAGATTAGAGCAGTTTTTCCAACCAGTGTGTCATGGAAAATGATCCAATATCACCTGATTGGTTCTGTAAGCCCACAGTGTGGTTCTGATCCATAAACTG
>JAPSES010000102.1:4212123-4226334 GCA_029822895.1 Maxillicosta whitleyi
TATATATATATAATCTTTTCATGGTCATCAGATATGACCCATTTGGACGTTACCATGGATACACCGTCATCTTCTACAACACTGATTCACTGTTAAAACCCATGGAATTGGATCAGAAGCAGTGGATGGACACACTGGGTTTATGTTCATTTATTAATACATTTGCTGAAAAATTCTGTTCTCTGTTTCTGATAAAATAACCTTTGAATTAACCATGAGTTTCATGAACATCTAAATTAAATATAGGAAAATACATGATTTACAGTGAAAAATGCAAAATACAGAGAGAAAACTTCATGTGGGAAGTTTCAGAAAAATATCACTGGGTCTTTATGGGTTAATATTTCATTCTTTGTATATTTTATGACACATCTGCATCCTCGATTTAACAAAAACACTTCTATATTCACCATGCGACCTATTCCTCTCACTTATCTGATCCCTTGTTCCCTTTTTATTTGACCAGAAAGACGGTCGAATAGGATGATCGCATACTTCCTCTTGATATATTCATGAATATTTGAAGTCTATTAAAAAGACATGACTTATTCAGATGGAACTTTTAATTGAAGTTTCCTCCATTTCTGCTGGGCGCTGCCTCCATAGTTCTATGATTTTCAGCACATGGGGGAATCCCTGAAATGGAGGCAGCACTTTGCAGTGGATGACTTCCCCCTCGGTGCCCCCTGCCTAATTAAAGCATTATGCAGAAAGTCAGTGCCAGGCCATGTACTGGCAAGACTTTGGACAAGGTGAACCCTGGAGGAAAATGACTAAAAGAGCAAATGAGTGCTTAGTTAGAAGAGCAGAGTGTTTAAGGAGTACGGCGTAGACTCAAGGCAACGGTGGTGGAGTTGAAGTTTTGTAAAGTTGACAGCTGGAAAATGATACTATTGTAAAACACTATGAAGGTGAAATTGGCAAAGAAAGCTCATGTAAAGATTTAATTTGAGTGTATTAGAGTGGAATCTGGAACGAACACTGTGGTTAAAAGGTAGTTTTCATTTGTTGGTGCTTCTACAGTACATGTGGCTCAATTACGAAAGAGTTCTTGAAAACTAAATGTAACCACAGATGTTTTGTTGTCGTAGAAGCTGATTGGAGACTGACTGGACCTCTTACACTTGGGTATGACATCAGGTTTAAGGTATATATGATGATTTTACATAGGGAATTTAAGGCCAGTCCAGTGTTTCCAACCAGTGTGCAGTCGCACATTAGTGTGCCGTGGAAAATGATCCAGTTTCACCTGATTGGTTCTGTAAGCCCAAAGTGTGGTTCTGTAAGCCCAAAGTGTGGTTCTGTAAGCCCACAGTATGATCCAGGTCCATAAACTGCACACACCAATGATCCAGTCTGTACCAACAGTCTGCTGCTTCTGTTTGAGAATAAAAATAACAGTGAACTGGTTCTGATGTGGTGGTTCTGTTCATAAAACCCCCTCAGTACTGATGCATGGATTAGTGAGTTACCCATGAACCCCAGGTATCGGATTGGGGCAGGAGGTATATGCATCCCATAATATACAACAGACTTCAATCAGGGGGCTCAGCCTGGGGGTCTCTGGTGCACCCATTTGAGCTTTATAATTCAATAAATATAGTTTTTGGTGACGTGTTTGTTTGGTGGTGTGTCATGTGATTTTTCTGATGTCAAATATGAGCCGTGGTGTAAAAAAGGTTGGAAACACTGGGTTAGATGACACTGCACCAAGGCCACGGCAACAAGGACGTGTTGGAATCAGGTAAAACGCTGGGGTTCTGTTAGTCCAAACCTGCCACAGAACCACTGTCTCGTATTAGTTTCCTCTAAATTATGTCTCCTATTAGCACAGAGCTCCAAGACACCTTTAGTGAACTGAACAGATTCTTTCTGTTTATTGAGTCAATTATAAAACTGCTAACAGTACAGTTTGTCACACCGAGCCCCTGAAATTAGCAGAAAAATTCATGCTGTTGAGGGAAGCCAAAACCTGCCAGCAGAGCTGAAATACATCAGCGCACCTTCAAAGCAAGAACTGACACGAACATCGCCTCCTGCTTCTCGTAACAGAAGGCAGTTATAAACAGCGCCTCCCTCAGGACTCTTGTGTTCAGCCAGCCCTGGTGTTACTTATTCATTTCGACTTTGCTAGACAAACACTTCATTTGAGCAGCAGACATCAGATGATTCACCAGTTCTCCTGTCACCATGTCTGGCACCACACCGCTGAAGACCTTTTACACACACAGATAGAATCTCTCACCCAAATTAGAAGCAACTGCTGTCCTTTTCGGCACTTAAAAAAGCATCCTAACCCATGAGGGATCTGCTGACAATGATTTATCAGGAGTAAAAATAAACAGCGAGGGACAAATTTAGCGGCGGCGGCGGCCCACAGACAGGTAGGGCTACTGAGGATTATGAATGTGTGATCGTGGGGGCCATTTAAAAACACTGTAGTAACACTCGCCTGCATCTGTTGACTGCTTAGAGATTCATGCTAGAAGCCATCGATCTACCCGGAGACATGCCTCCAACGCTTCAGACACATCTGCCGTTAGCTCTGCGGCACCTTTCCTGGGATGGATGGCACTGAGCTTGGTTTTGTGGGGCCTTCAGTGCATTTGAATAGAACACAGACAGAGAAGTAGAGGTGGTGGTGGTGGTTGGGGGTAACTAACTCCAGTATCAAGGGTGTTCATACACATGCAGGCTCACACATCACATGCTGGACACGGCCACGGCACGTAATCTTTGTCCGCCCGTTACCATCTTCACAGGTCTTCAGAGTTTCCAGACAGCCGCCGCCGCCGAAATAAATAACAACTGTATGACAACATCCATTTAGCACAAGGACAGTCACACATTAAAATGCTTTCTCCTCGCAGACGACGTGTCCCTATCTGCTGTATTGGCCAGGCTCGTTGCCTAAACCATGGAGGGAAGCTGAGATGAGTTGAGCTGCCACAGATAAGAACAGAGGTCTTCTTGTCCCTGCTGAATTCTATCATCTAACAGGCCCTGCTGATCCGAATGCCCCACAACACCAGCCACAGCATATAAATGCGTCCCATTCTTTGTGCTGTGTGTGTGTGTACTTATTTGTGTGTGCAAGGGGAAGCATTTAGGGGAATATGTTCTCATGGTCATGGCGTTTCCTGGGCATAAAGGCTCCCATGGAAAGATGCTCATATTAAGTTGAAGCATGGTGGAACTGCTGAAGGGGAACCTTTGTGCAGTCGCCGTCTGTAACGCAGACTTGTTTACTTGAAAAAAAAAAAAAAAAAAATCCCCCAGAACTCTCATTTCAAAAAACACACACAAAGACAGAAATGCACAAATATCTGCCCCTTTGACAATAACTGTTCCAGCACTGATCCAGTCAAATAGAGCCACTTTGATTAATAAGCCCCCTATTCTGCATGTACAAGGACGGACAAATGAGCTCAGCCTAACTGAATAGCAGCCTCTGTTTCTCATTCCACCGGAGGAGCTTTTGCAGTCCAGGTCCTTCTTAACACTACATAGGGGATGTGTCTTCACCGTTATTTAGAAAACAGCTTTTCTGCATGAAGAAGCCACTCACAACAGGTCTGACAAACCCACACAGCACATACACACTCAACATAAACATGCTGGAAATTTGCAACAGCTGGGCTGTGCAAGAGGGCATTTATTCCTGATGTGTTCAAGACAACTGCGTAGAGAATCTGCATTAATTTAACAAAACACATCTGTTACAAATTAACAGGCAACCAAGAACTGGAGGGATTTGCATATGTGCATATATCAACCTTTTTTTCTGTCTTTTTTTTTGCATTTATGAGACACACATATATATCCAAATAAAGAGGTTCTAGTGTGTACCTTGTTTTTCGCAGCAGTGCATGTAAATGTCAGCCTACCTGTTAATTTGTGATCAAAGGGGGGCTGCAGGGGTGCCAGATTCCCAATGGTGTTTTTGTTGTTGTTGTTGTTGTTGTTGTTGTTGTTGTTGTTCCTGAGATTTCGTCCTTCTCCTTGTCCTCTTGCAGGAGCAAATGTCAAACAAGAAAAAAAAAGTGATTCTCCCAAAAAAAAATAAAAAATAAAAAAAAAAAATATTAAAAATAATAATTAAAAAAAAAATGTCCCACTGTTTTGCTGTTCAATCCAAGCGGGTCTCCAGGTGGGACTTCATGACAGTGGGGTTTGAATACCCAAAAAAATCCAGCTGTTCTACTGCATTAGACAGCGCACACAGCTGGATGGAGCATGATTCCCCATCCGAGCACAGAGCCAGACTCGGATCGGCTCCGTCCTCGTCTTCTCCTGCACGGAAATAAATTAATTAATGTGTAGACTCTCGGTCCGGGGCGTCTTCGGTGTTGGTAGGGATTTAAAAATATACATAGATAAATAAGAATAAAAATAAAAACAAAAAATAAACGTCTTGTTTCGTCGATGGAACGTAGAAATTACCCCGAATAACCCGGACACGTCTGCGGGGAACTCGGTGATGTGATTGCTGGAAACTGTCACCTGTGTTTGACCGACGGACACAGCCGCACACCGGAGCGTCCGCGTCCAAATCCCCTCAGTATTTTCCCTCTGACACCGGTTTACCTCACGGTTTCAAGACTTGTCTTTGCCCGGTGCAGGTCCTCCGGTGGTTTAGTAGAAGATGCTGCCGCTGCTGCTGCTGCTGCTGCGTGGATAGGATACCGTGACTGCCTCAGCAAGCTGTCCCGCGCGCGCTCACGTGCAAGCCCTCGCAAGCCCGCACGCTCGTCCCCGGCGTGTGACGCGCGCCGCAGTGTCCTCCCTAGCAAGCTGGTCGCCTTGGCAACGCTTTCCTCTGACCTCAATATGGATGCTTTTCTATTAAAAACGTGTCGCGTCTACCCTCGTTGACAGCGGTAACACTGCGGTGAAAACAGGTGTTCATCCGCGGTTTGGAGTAGAGGGTGTTGCCAGGTCCGTCTTTATCCTTCTCTTGCAGAGGGAGATGAAAAAACCAGTGCTGAGGAGTTTCATTTTTTCGGCATCCCTCTCCTCCTCTTCTCGCACATCCAGCCGGGCAGATCTGCATCAGCTTGACGTCAGAGGATGTTAAAGGGATACTCGCACTATTTTTTTTTTCTCCTTCATTTCCCTCTTTCCTTTACCGTTATCCCAGCACTGTTCATCCAACCACCTTAAGCATCCATCCTTTCATCCATCCTCACCTCAGTCTCTCCTTTGTCATTATATATATAAAACATTTATAAATCTCTATAATCCCTATAGAAGGCTAACCATGTTCATCATTAAGTGAGGACACACACCGGTTTATTGAGCCAAATAGGCTATAAAGACAAAATGTAATACCATGCAAGACAGGAAATAATAATGAAAAAAACAGCAACATAGGTCCTGATTTCAGCTTGCATATTTATTTATTTTATGTTCTCCTTTAATGCATAATAAGTATCTAACATCAAGCATGCTTGAGTCCCTGATCTCATCAATGCAGATGGTAATGGCTGTGTGGTGGCAGCACCTGCTCCTCTGGATGCAATACAGCCACATGTCTGTCTTATTACCAGGGTCGTAACACAGCCAAACATCTGCCTCAGTCACTCATTCAGTTCACAGCCGTGTACCCACAGTCGGTGGGCTGAGGCCTGCCAGGAATACACAGCTCATTTCGATAAAAGTCCCCTGAAAAATCTTAGGATTTGACTTGGTTTTCACTTGTTACGACGCCACTATCTACAGTCATTTGAAGTGAAGTATAATGAGTGCCTTCCCCAGACAAATCCAAATGATACCCATGTGCTCCCAGGCAGCATCCAGTTCTCATTTTAGAGAAGATTTACTGTTTAACACCCGCGTGGCTGTATTCAGTCACTTCTTCCTATAAACCCCAGGCTGGGAAATAGGTCCCGTCTCCACTCATGTGGAGAGCAGACTGTCGTCGATCAGCCAAAACATCATGTCAGCCTGTCTTACCTTTTACCTTCAGACATATCCAGCTACCTGAGGGACAAAGATGAGGCATGGAGAGCAAGAAAGAGACTGCCATGGGGCTACGATTTCGCCTATCAAGACAAATTGTCTATGGTGGTGTGGATGTGCACTCCCTGGTGATATCCCATCAGGCCAAGGTGAGGAGGTACCTTGGGTGTGTGTAGGGGTGATGCTGATGTCCTACACTTCATAGACCCTAAGCCAAGCATCAAAGGTAATGGCCCACCAGGGAGATGTGACAGCTGAGCCCACATGAAGACACACACACACGCGGCTGCCTGTTTCACACATCTCTTTGTGGTTTGTGAACTATGTACAACATTGGCACATGCTGCATGTATCACTGGAACAAGACACGCCAAGTCCCTTAACACACTAAAAGGCACACATGTACTACACACTGTCCCCCTCCATGAACACACACACACACACACACTTGTGATGTATGTTGTGTTTGAGGTCAGTTTGCCTCTGTGGAGCCCCAGGGGGTGCTGCTGATCTGTGGAGAATGCATCTGCAGTGTTTATGTATGTTTTCATGCCCCCAGTCTCCCATTATATAAAGCTGTGCTTGATTAGCGCAGTTCTACGTAATTGACCAGTCAAACACCATTTCAAGTGGCCCCTGGGTCTGAGGACCTATAGACAAATGCCTCAGGCTGACATACAACAAGGATCTGTCTCTGCAATGGAAGGATAGGCATGACTCCAAACATATATATATATATATATATATATTTAGATATTATACATATATGTCATATATGTCATACATATGCATGTGAAGGCAGATTTTGCCTTGGATGTAATTGTAAACACAAGTGCACATGCCCGTTGTCACTGTTATGAGTCCCTATCACACATAAACACACGGCTGTGGATTTAATATTCCATTAACCACAACAGCTACATTCTGCAATATTACAATCAAATAATTTGTTTGCTCCGAGGTGTTTGCAATAATATGTCATTGCAATCTCATAAACCATTAACCTTTCTGTCTAAGGCACACAGAATACGCAAAAAGCCCACTTTCTCTCCTGCCTAATTTACTTTTGCTGCAACCTGACCTATTGAGCATGCCCACAAATCCCCTCTGTGTTTGCAGAATGCTAGAGACTGTGGCAGAGATTAAAATAGAATATCAGAAGGAAACACTTATTTGTTGCTTTGTGACTCTTATGTGATCTTATACACACCTGCACACACATGCACATCATCTGCATAATTACAGGCTAGAATTCCCCGAAGAGGAAAAAGGGCCTGTAAAGATGTCCTTCCAAGTAGCTGAAGCCGATGCCAGGAGCTTTTAATTCAAAAGCTGTTTTAGGGGGGTAAAAAAAAAAACAAAAAAAACACTGGGCTTTTGCTCAGTTGGATGACGACTGTGCCAAGGAGAGGAAAAAGGGAAGTGCAAACACACTTTAAATAAAAAGTGCTGCTTTTCCTGCAGAAACCATGATCCTTCACACTCCTATGACACTGGAACATCACTATTCTCAGCCTCTCTTCCTGCCCGTCTTTGCTCATCCTGTCTTGCTTGTTCTTGCCTTTACACCTTTAAACCTCTTTCACGTTGTACCCTGTCTGAATTCCTCGCACTGATTTCACTGTCTTCACCTTTAACTTAATCCCTGGTAATCTCCCCTGACTTCGTGTAGCATCAGATTTATTCTACATTCTCGCTCTCTCATCTCTCCTACCTTTCTTCCAGCCAGGAGGCATCTGCCCTGCGGGGGGGTAACCACAGGTCTCTCAGCCTCTCCTGTCCCTCTCTTTAGCTTTGGACGTTGTGTTTTCTTTCTCACATACTCACTCATCACAGTACGGTTGGATTTATTCACCATATGTCCGGCATCATATTGGAAGACTTTATTGTGAGCTGACTTCTGTACATTCACAGTGTGATTGGCAGAATGATTGCATAAAGAGTCGCTTTTTTGACCTGAGAGGTGAAGAAAAGTAAATAACTGCCCTGCGTTTATGCTGCCCATCAACGCAAGAATTTTCTTCTTCATTTTCATTCTTGCAGTTTTGCTCTGACACTTGCAAAAATACGAAGACGTTTTAAGTGGGGGAAAAAAAAAACATGTATTTTTTTCTGCTATCAAGGCCAGCTTGAAAACCTATTAACTGCTTTTGAATTCCACTTGTGTTTTCTGTTACTGAATAATCATAAAACACATGTGAAATGTTCAATTGGCACTTCCACTTAAAAATACACTGAATGCAAAATTTTAATTTGTGTGTTTTTTTTACAGAAACAATATGTAAAATTACATTGTATAAGACCTGTCCATCTGTCTCACCAGTGGTGTAGCGTTCCCTGGAGAAGTGGGTATACTCACAAATTTAGCCTTTTTTTTTTAAGTAGTCCAGAAAAATGTCCTGTTTTAGAAACAGTGATATGTCAGACTGCTCTATTTAGTTTCCCCAAAAATCTGTCAGTAATATAAATACTACTAATTACTAATTAGTAGTATTTATATTACTGACAGATTTTTGGGTAAACTAAACTAAACTAAATACTACTAATTACTAATTAGTAGTATTTATATTACTACTAATACTAGCAAATTTGCTCACTATTATAAAATTATCATGCCTTTGTAGGTACTAGTAGTCACACAAGCAGCTGCATGAATAAGTAGGATAACGTTAGCCTTTCATAACAGTAGCCTTTCATAATGTTAGCCTTTGTAACATAGCCTTTCATAATGTTAACCTTTCATAACATTAGCCTTCCATAACATTAGCCTTTTATAATGTTAGCCTTTGATAATGTTAACGGTTCATAACATTAGCCTTTCATATCATTAGCCTTTCATAACATTAGCATTTCATAATGGTAGTCTTTCATAACATTAGTCTTTCATGATGTTAGCCTTTTATAACGTAGCCTTTCATAACGTTAAACTTTCATAACATTTGCATTTTATAACATTAGCCTTTCATAATGTTAGCCTTTTATAACTTAGCCTTTCATAATGTAAACCTTTCATAACATTTGCCTTTCATAGCATTAACCTTTCATAACATTAACCTTTCATAATGTTAGCCTTTTATAACATTAGCCTTTCATAACGTTAACCTTTCATAACATTAGCCTTTCATAACATTAACCTTTCATAATGTTAGCCTTTTATAACGTTAGCCTTTCATAACGTTAACCTACTCACACAGTTTAAGTATTGATGACAAATCCTCGTCTCCTCTAAATGTACAGTCATATTTCCAATAGTTTAAAACAGTGACTTATTCTGAAACCACCTTAAAACTTACCTCAGAATTATGTATTCCATGACAGTAGCTTCACTCTATGTGTCACTCACTTGAAAGATGTTTATTCTGCCTTTCTCGTTTGCTTTTCCTAATAAATCGCATGTCTTTCAACAAGATGTACAATGACCTGTCAATCACCTGTGGTGTCACTGGCACCTGAAGAGGTGTCCAATCAGGTTCCAGAGGTGGACAGCGCTAGTTAGCAATATTTTCCTCTGCATGACCCGCCCTAGTCTGCCTCTGATTGGCCCATCAGTCCTCATTCCTAAAGTTGACCAATGTAAACAGTGAAGGCACAGAGTACGAGGCAATCAGAGGCAGACTAGGGCGGGTCATGGCTTCACCAGCCCAGGAAAAAAAAGGGCAGTTTGGTTCAGATGCTACTGAATGGTGCACATCAGGGGGGGCTTAGAAGAGGGTATATGCAACGATGACTGATAAAGGAATACGTAAACACGTATACACCACTAACTGTCGCCCAACAGTCCTGCAGTTCTGCTCAAAAGCCTGGTCACATCCGTTGTAGACCAACTCCCTCACATTTGGTTTACCAGACAAATCCAAATCCATTCATAAACTACAGCTGGTCCCCCCCCCCATGACACCTGTCCTGCAGTGACTCCACTGATTTCCTGTGAAATTCCATATCATATATAAAATCCGACTCCTCCCCTTCACGGCCATGAACCACCTCACCCCTCAGGACCTCCCCCACATAAACATTCCCACCCACACTCTGAGGTCATCTTCATCCATTAACTCACCCTCCCACCTGCTCTCTGGACCACCATGGGGTCCAGAGCCTTCAGCCGCTCAGCTCCTCACGTCTGGAATGTCCTGCCAGAACACTTTAAATATTCAGACTCTGGTACCGCCTTCAAATCCCAGCTTAAAACGTATTTATTCAGACCTGCTCAAGTCCATAATTTGACTTTTATCTGCTGCCATTTTTATAAAAAGTTTTTGAATTTACTGTAAAGCAGCTCAAGGAATCGAATGTGTTGTTTACATACATGCCACCAACACCCTGGTAAAGCCCCTCAGTCTTTCACAGCAAAGTGAAAAATTATTATTAAAAAAAAAAAAAAAAATTAATTATAAAAAGGTGAAAACAACTACAGGTTCCATCATGTCGAAGCTGCAAAACATTTTCAACAGATGATGAAGAAATGCATTTATGGTGATGCCACTTTCTTTACAGTCTGATGTTTATAATTTTACTACAAACAGAAACTTTTTTGACTTGTAAAATTATGTCAAATTAACTAAATTAACAAATAACATATCATTAGCTTCAAAATAGCCAAATTCACAGACAAATGGACAAAAGTTTTGGGACATAATGAATTTTTTTTTTGGGGTCTGGGATACAAAACAATAACAACAAATGTCATAATATAGTATTATATTGTGATCAATATCATATTCATTACTAATTTTCATGTATTTATGTCAAATCAACATGAACAGGACATCGTTTGAGCGGTAGCCGTGATGTGTCCTAATATTTTTGTCCATATAGTTTATTAACATCAATATATTCATGGGAAATTTTTGTGAAGAAAGTAGATTGTTATTTATTCAGTGTATGAAAAATATTCTAGTTTAGAGGTAGAACATTTAAAATCATAGTCATGAATAAAAGAGAAAGGAAGTGAAAACCATCTCTGATGCATTTTGGAAATAAAAATAACAATGTGAACCAATGCAATAATATTTATCACAACATATAAGTAAATACTTTTGTCCATTTGTGTATGAGTTGGTCTATTATGTCATGAGGCTGACAATGTGTGTAAATGATTCTAGTTCAAATATTATAAAAAAAACTACTTGTCTGTCATATAATTGTTTTCCATGCAAGAGGACTCCTTCATTCATTCTATAACATAATAGTTGTCATTTTTGGTCAGATACAGGTCTAAAAATTAAAAAAAAACAAAAAAAAACCAAGAAATCTATACTCCGTTTCCACAATTCAGTCCTCCTACATCTGTCTAAATCTTAGACACTGAACAGTTAAATGTTCATTTTAGGTAAACACAGATATTATTCATTATAAACTCACAACATCATAGTGGAAAACACTAGTTTTTGAGAAGAAAGTCCAAATTTAATCTAAATGCACATCGTGTGTAACATTCATTCATTTCCTGATGCTGCTTTATCCTCACTAGGGTCATGGGGGCGGAGCCTATCCCACCTACTTAATGGTGAAGGCGGGGTTCACCCTGGACATGTGACCAGTTCATCACAGGACTGAACATATAAACACAAACGATCATTGTCACATTCACACCTGTGGACACTTTAGATGAACTGATTAACTTATCAGTGCATGTGTTTGGACGGTGGGAGGAAGCTGGAGAACCCGGAGAGAACCCACGTAAACATGGGGAGAACATGCACACTGAAAGACTGGTGTTGGAGAACCCAGGACCTTCCTGCTGTGAGGTACAAGTGCTATCGCCTGCAGCACCATGTCACCCAGGTGCAAAATAATTCCCCAATCAGATGATGAATGTACTATGTCTTTGTGAATCTCTCCTGATGGACACCCATCCAGCCCCTTTCACACCTCTGCCCTCCTTCTACAGTCGCAGAAAAAAGTATTAGAACATCAAAAGTCATCAAAAACAATGGTTATGCAATCAAGTACTAACACCTGTGTGTGTCATGTGACTAAAACTGGTAGAAAAGAAAACATGGAATGAATAAAAGCACTGTTTTTATCAATACAAAGACATAGATATTGGTTTAAGAACTTAACCCTATAATGCCAAATATATCGTATTTGATACATGAGTTATGAAGCCCTCTACATGAGCAATGTGATATTTGTTTTTCTTGAAAAACCTGATGTGTATAATTAGATACATGCAATACACTGATAATCCACCAGGGGGAAGAATTCATTCATTGGTCCTTTCCAGTGACACTAGACTGTCAAGGAGAAAGAACTTTGACCATTTTGAAATTACCAATTTTTAGACACATTTGTGTCATATTAAGTTTTTGTTTGTTCAAAAATAATAATGCTTGAGCACTGAGACCTGATGTATCAAATATGGTACAAAACTGAAACTCGTACATGTAAATTGATATTTGAAAAAAACAATAGGTTGTTCAGAAACAACAATAAAGGGTCCAGTTTAAAAAAACAAACATGGATAGATATCAGGTATGAAATTAAATAACTATGAGCTATTTTTGTTGTTATCATTAGATTTGTCCAAACTTCAGTTGTACCAGGCATTAAAATGAACAAGAAATTGAAGAAAACAAGGAGTGGTCTAATAATTTTTTCCGTGACAGTACATCTACTCTGTTGATACAATAATCCTGCCTCTTGACCCCCGTCCTCACCTTCTTTTCCTCAGGAGTGATGGGGGATGTGCTGATTTGTTTACCTGTTTTTCGACCTGTTTTCCGTTTCCCAGGCTCACTCAGAGATGCTTTGCCCTCACACCGTAACAACTGTAAGTCTACTCTTCTCCTCCCACCCCCCAGCCGCAAGACTTTTTCAGTATATCTCTGCTCCTCAGCGAGCGTCCAGCCCCTTGGGGTTGGGGATCATATCCCTCTTCTCTGATCTGTAGCAACAGGGAGCCTGCCAGATTAGTGCTAAAGTAGCTTTACTTGCATTGGTTCCCATCCTATTCCATCCCTTCTGTGTCTATAACTCAGGATACTCATACCACACACACACACACACACACACACACACACACACGCTCCATTAGCTGGAGAGGCATCTGCTTTTAATTGTACCCATCTGAGTGCTGGCGTAGTCTCCACATCCATGAATCGGCCAGTGCTAATTGCAGCGCCACATGTCCCATCAATGCAGGCTGTCACAGCAAGGCACAAAGAGAGAGAGAGAGAGAAGTAGAACCTGCACAGTGTGACTTTGCATTTTCATTACTTTGGATACCCTGGAAACTTTGGGGCTACGGCCTTGTGATCATATATGCCCATGTAGCCATTATCAGTATTAATAGGTGCGAACGCTGTGTCCTGCTCCCTGTGTGGGGAGCGGGTGCGAGTGTATGTGGGAACCTGCTGAGAGATGGGCTCAGGACTGATGTATTATTCATAGTAAAGAGATAGAAAACTCACATAAAAAGGGCAGTGTACTTATTTGATGCAAGCAAAGAGCCACCTTCCCTTTCCTTTGGTGCCAATTGTGTTGTGGATTTCCGTGGACTCAAATGTACGACGCAGCACACACAGGACGAGGCTTAGAGGAGGTTTTATTGAGGCTATTGCAGAGGGAAGATTGGGCGACCCTGCAGCCGTCTCAGGAGTGCAGGAGGATTACTGGAAAACGGTGATGAGCCCAAACCCAGGTTGATCTCTGAGGACCGTGGACCAAATGTAGGGAGTTACCGAAAGCAGGATGGACAGGCCGTAACTGGAAACCAGATGGTCCACCAGGTAGGACGATTACTGAAAGCAGGGTGGATTGATGAGAACTGTAAACCAGGCACCTGGACAGACAAAACTGGCTCGGACCGGTCTGGAGGCGGGACAAGAGCACATGCACACATTTATAACTATCAACCCTTAAAGGGGCCATATTATACCTTCTCATTAGAGGTAAGGTCTTAAGCCCGAGTCCGACCCAACCTGAATTTCGGGCCGGGTCAGGTCTAAAATGTCAATCATTACGTTCGGGTCGGGTCGGGCTTCTCTCTCACTGACTTTTTGGGTTTTTTTTTGTCTCTCTACCGCTCGCTCTCTCTCTCTCTCTCTCTCTCTCTCTCTCTCTTTAGGCCCGATCTTACCTCTACTTGTCATACTCCAGTTAGAACTGTTCTATGGACTATACAGAACATGTTCATGAAGTTCCCTCCTCAAAATCATCCAAAAAAACAGTTTCTCCAGCTCTGTTTTCCTTCAGCTCCAGTCATTTTTACAGCACGCCGTTTTGTCCGACGTTCGAAAGAACCGTGAA
>JAPSES010000102.1:4279232-4293762 GCA_029822895.1 Maxillicosta whitleyi
CCTCCCACCCTCCCGTCTTCTCCCCCCTTGTGCACCCGCCTGCACCCTCTCCAGCTGTTCTCATTACACAGTGCAGGCGCCTTTTTTTTTTTTTTGCACGTGTCTGCACTCATTTGTATGTTTGTGTCAAAGGGGTGTTTGATGCGTACAGCTTGTTTATTCATCATTTTGTGCAGTCAGATATCAAGTGAAGTGTACGTGCGGAGGCGTTTCCTGCCACACACACAGATGTCTGTCGGTGTGCGTGTGCATCTGTGTGTGTATTTTCTGGATGCTGTAAGCGTATCGGGGCTTGGTTGAGCTCCAGTGCTCTTCAGGGCGTCCCTGTAAATGCCAGAATGTTGGCACAGACCAGGACCCGGCCCCGCCTGAACCGCTAAAAACTTCTTTCTCCTCGCTGTCGGTCAGCAACTCGCAGACACTCATGAGGGTTCAGGGGAGTGCACGGAGGCCAAAAGGTGGGAATCAAACAAGAAAGACGGGAAAAAAGACCTTTACAGTCGCTTTTGGTCGGTCGATAGGTTGAAGGAAGGTCTGTTTCAGTCATCATAAGCTGGCAGGAAAGGTGCACATAGGAAGTGATTAGCAAAATATACCGTATGTGTGTGTGTGTGTGTGTGTGCGTGCCCTCTTTTAGACACAATGCTCCTTGAAGGATGCAGTTTTCAGTTTATCTTTTATCAAACAATGTGACATTTGACATTTATCCTTTAAAACACAGCTGTCAAACATGCAGCCCGGGGGCCAAATCTGGCCCGCCAAAGGGTCCAGTCCGGCCCTTAGGATGAATTTGTGAAATGTAAAAATAGATATTAAATAGAAAAGCACTCGGAGAGCGCAGACCTCCACCAAGTACGTGCAACATTATTAACTTTTTTTATTTTTTTTTATTCAAACATATTGTTGGGGTGAGAGCATGAATTCTAATATCTTCTATAACTAACATTCACTGAGGTCTGTCATAATTTCCTTATGCCACAGGGTTTAATTTTATAGAGTCCACTCAAAACCGTGCATGTAAAAGCTCCAATAAACTGTTTTATTTTACACTTTGTCATATTTCAAGGCATGAATCCCAGTTGAACAGTTGCAGTTAAACTAAGCAGAGGTATCTGTGCTCATCTCAGTGTAATATATTTAACTTTAAATGATGTAAGAAGTTGGATTCACCTCATCAGAATGATTGTCTCATCTGTTAAAACATGAAACATTTGACAGATGATGACTTTATTTCATCTTAAAATATAAAAGATTTGAGCTTGAATTGGGATTTTTGAGAGGATAAAATGTAAGAGTTGTGCTTTTACATCAGTAAAATAAAGACAGCAGCTCAGTTTACAGATTAAAGTGGTAAGCTAACAGTGTTAAGCTAACAGTGTTAAGCTAGCAGTGCTAAGCTAACAGCAGAAGGATTTTTCTAATGTTAAAAATCACTAAATGGCACAAAGAACAAAAATAAAGGACACATTATGAAGTAATGATGATGAATATCTTATCATAACATGATCTAAATGAATAAAAGTTCTGTTAGCAGCTTAAAAAAAAAAAAAAGAAAAACTTCATAGACTTGTTCTTCTTACATTTTATTTGTAGAGAAAATCCTCCTACAGTAGCGGTGTTTTGCAGCTATACTGCAAGTCATCCAGAAAAATCTTGCTGTGAACATAGTCTATTTATTAGTGCAACTGTGGGACTTGACAAAGTTGCTCTGAATGTCAGAGGTTGTTTTTCACTTAATGGTTGTAGATGTGGACGTGCTCTAACAGTGGAGCCGGCTGCTTTATCCACCAGAGGATACAGCTGTGGAAGTGGGAGTTCAACTGTGTCGGCTGTTTGAGCTTTTCTTTTTCCGCTGGTTGTTAAACGCTAAATGATGGACAGATGCTGATAATGCCAGCAGGTCTACATGGTGCCCTCGCCTAAATTAATAAATGATAATTAGCTCTATCTTCTATTGCAACGTCCTGTGATGCTTCCTCAGCTGTTTGTCCTCAATTAAAGTTGTTTTTCTACTCATTTGTTCCGATAATAATCTCCTTTGCTGGTAAACATGGTTGCTGGGAGTGCTTTTACTGCTGATTCTTATCCTTCTCATAATAAACTCAGGGTTGCATCCGCAGGTAAATGTTTCATCATTCACTATTCAGGGGGAAACATCCTCCTACTTCATTCTGAGGTTAAGCCTCAGATCATACACATTTCGTAGATCCAATTCACAGAATTTCATCCTCTTGGGGCCATTAAAGATGATTTGTCGCGCTGCATCACAAACTGCTGCTGCTGTTATCACACGCACAGCTTCAAAACACAGGACTGAAGGTGTGGTGTGAAAGAAAACAGCCTTCGTTTTGTGATCAATCTGAGTTTTTTACGACCCAAGTCATCACTTTGGACTGTTTTTCCCCCACAGGATATTTTTATGACAGTTTGTCTTTTATTAGATTGTGAAATGGACAGACAGGATGGACAGGACTGAGACAGAGGTTGAAGATATGAGCTGACAGAGCGTCAGATGCAAACCCGACCTTCTGACATTAGTCGTGTCCTGATGATCATGTTCTAAACACAACCCAGAGCACATAAAGTTTATCCTACGTCGTTGTCCTTTCAAAAGTCACTTTGATGGGTTTCATCCGACAAACTTTGGTCTGACAGCAGTTTTGAAAAGACCCACTCATACTTTTGTGGCAGTTTTCTCTGATTCGAACCTATCTTAAGTGATTTATCACCAGTTACTATAGTGTTATCCAATGGAATTAACAGTTTTTTCAGTGTAAATCGTGTATTTTCCTGCATTAGCTTTGAAAAACATCAGTGTTCGGTTTGGGTTTGGTCTTCAACTTAGTAATTCAAAGTCATTTTAAGTGAACGGGAAAAGGACTAATGTGGTGTAGATGGTTTTTCTAATTGGATTCAGCTTTGAGATGCTTTTAAGGAACATTTTTCTTATACTTTCTATCTATCTAGTCTGTAGAGATAGGTGAGGGTGTGGAGGTCCATCCAGTCAGTTGTTTTTAATTGTACAGCTTTAATGCTTTTTAATGTTTTACTCATTCTTTGAGTAAAATACAAGAATGGAAATTTAAGAAATGCAAGAACTATGGTCACCAGCTTTGGGTAGTGAACAAAAGAATGAGATGGAGAATACAAGCAGCTGAAATGATCCTTCTAAACAGGGTGTCTGGGCTCTGCCTTAGAGATAGGGGGAGGAGCTCGGTCATCCGGGAGGGGCTCAGAGTAGAACCGCTGCTCCTTCACATTGAGAAGAGCCAGATGAGCATCTGGTCAGGATGCCTCCTGGACCCCTCCCTGTTGAGGTGTTATGGGCACGTCCCACCAACAGGAGGCCCCGGGGAAGACCCAGGACATGCTGGAGAGACTATGTCTGTGGGCTGGGAACGCCTCGGGATCCAACCGGATGAACTGGAAGAACTGGCCGGCAGCTGGCCCCACGACCCGATCCTGGATAAATGACAGAAAATGTATGGATGTATTTTACTGTTATTCTTTATTTAGTTCGTCCACTGTGGTTGTTTTCAAGTGCTTTACAATTAAAGTTGGATTGGATCGGTCTGATCGGAGTCTGTGCAGAACTGTTTGTCTATGAGTTGGGGGGGGGTCATGACCCGTTTCCCCGTTCATGTCTGGTGGTTCTGTTGATCCGGATCAGGCCCCCCCTGTTTGCACCTATGAATGGACTCCTCCATAGGCCTCCTGTAAACACATTGTAACTTAAAAACAAATAATATCTCCAAAAGTATTGGTCATATCAATAAACTGTTTTATCTGTTTGATCCTCGACCCATAATGCATACGTACTCCAAAAACCATAGGCTAGTTCTGTCCAGTCTTTCAGTTATGATGCAGACACACACACACACACAGAGGCCACTTGGCTTTTATAATAAATACACTATAGTTTCAGGAAAAAAAGGGATTAAATCGAATGTGTTGCTCAGTGGTTAATGCCACTGACTTTGGTGCTGAAGGTAGCCGGTTCAAGACCCAGGTGATCCATTGGGAAAGGTTCTTTACGCAATACATTCCAATACCCACAAGGGTCAAGCCTTGTTGTGCCGGTCCCAAGCCCGGTTGTGTCAGGAAGGGCATCAGACGAAAAAACTTCTGCCAAACTGACATACGAAGGTGATTCGCTGTGTCGACCCCAGAAGAGAGAAAGCCAAAAGAAATCATCATCATAGTTTCAGGATAAAAATGTGATTATTTTGTTGAAATCAAACCTGACGCAGGCAGCACGGCTCCAACTTAGCGTCATTTGAATGTCATTTGTGACAGGGTCGGAGCAGCTTTTCTATCTCCAGTTCTCCGTCCATCCTCCACTTGAGCTGGAGGTCGCTGTGAACTTGCATCACAGCGACCTCCAGCTCAAGTGCAGAAAGCTGCACGAATGGGGCTCATGTCTAGTATTTCCTGTGTCATGTGTTGGACGAACACACACATAAAAGCTCTCATAGACACACATGAAGCCATATATGGACGCTGCAAAAATACATTTGTCCCCTGGGACGTGGTCGATAAACGTCTGTGACTTAAAGCCCCTGGATTAACCTGTGGTTGCCCGATTGCCGCTTGTAAGTCGTTTTAAGTTCTTCACGCTCAGTTGCGTTGCTGCATCGTCGTCCAATCAAACACTAATCCAGGTTTTTTTCCAGCCTAATGCCTATTGACTTTTCACAGAGGTCTTGGAATCAATTCCCCAACTGCGTACACGGGATGCTCTGTGGTTAATGGCAGCAGTGAACAGGTCGGAATAACGTCTTTATGTGTCAACGAATGGAAATCAGACAAGAGTGTGTGTGTCGTTACCGTGGAATCCACTGTACGCTCTCCTCCTCAACTTGTCTTTTTCCTGTCTTTTCCCTCTTTCTCCTCCTCCCCCCATCGTCTCATCGCTCCCTCTCTTTCGCGTCGTCCTGCTCTTTCTCTGTCGTCGCCGCTGTCTGTAGGAGTGAATGATGAGGGAGGGTCCCGCTCCATCCGTCACTGTTGATGTTGTGTGTGTGTGTGTGTGTGTGTGTGTGTGTGTGTGTGTGTGTGTGTGTGTGTGTGTGTGTGTGTGTGTGTGTGTGTGCATGTCATCTGGCGCCGGGTGGCCTCCCACTGATGTAAGAGGGATCCGTCATGTCTCTCTGTCACAACAGCAGACATGCATGAGTGGATGTACACACCGCAACACACACACACACACACACACACACACACACACACACACACACACAGATGTCTAAACACACACACAGTCCTCTGGTCTCCTCTAAAACTCTGCATGCAACAGAGCACATATTTGCACTTAAATCTTCTTCCCTTCCTTTCTTCTTCTTCTTGTTATGTTATAGTTTATTTATGGTTACCTGCACTGAAGAATAATGCAATTACACATTCAACAGTTTACCAATTCAGAGCCTAAAAATCTAATTTAGACCAGCCTTTAAAGATATTAACAACTCTATATGCTAGTACAAGTGTGATAATATTGCGGTGTCACACATCCAGCCCACCAAAGGGCCCCCAGTGTGGCCTCTGGGATGAATGTGTGAAATGCAAAAATGACACTGAACATATGAATCATTTTAGTTTAGTTTAGTGTTTAGTCTCCAGTGGATCAGATCAGTAAAATACTATCATAATAACCTATAAATACTCACAACTCCAAATGTTTCTCTTTGTAAACGTCAACATTTTCACATCATTTTAATGTATTTACACTAAAACAAACTATTATTTCACAAAAATGCAAATAACATGAACAAATCTGAACATTTTCAAATGTCTTAAGTGTAATTTTATCAATATTCTGCCTGTTATTAAATGCTTTGTATATTTGTACATCCATCTGTGGTCTGTGTGTTATAATGTACATGTGTAAATGATGAACTGAGACACAATATTGTTAAAATTGCACTAAGAAATGTCAGTTTGTTCATGTTATTGACATTGTTTTAACGGATAGTTGGTAGATGTAAACATTTTTATTGCATAATTTTACTTTTTTTGCTTTGAAACATAGAGGAAAGTTTGGAGTTGACATTATTTATGTATTATTATGTTATTATTTCACTGGTCCGGCCCACTTCAGATCAAATTTGGCTTAACTAAACTGAGTTTGACACCCCTGCTCTAAACAAATTATTCATATTGTTTTTGCATTTTAAATCCAAAGTTGCATCATGATCTAACAGCACATCCTGGAAATTGGTGCATAAAAAACACCCAGACATGCATTATTACCTCTGATTTTTAACATGTATAGTGTTTGGTGTGTTTAAAAAAAAAAAAAAAAAGGACATTTGGGGAGAGCTGAGTATTATGGAGTGGTAATCAGACACAGGTTTAGTTTGAAGCGTCATAAACAGCAGCAATAGAAGCACCAGGCTGCCGGTGTGTTTGGAGCCCCCCCTGCTGAACACTGAAGGAACTGCATCAATAATGTGAAGGACTTGTTTGCATCTTTTGACCAGGTTGGAGAAGAGGGTGACTCAGTTGATAAATAACTGTCAGTGCTTTTACTTAGCACAGAAGGTCAACATTGGTTATCTTTAAACATTTTGGCTGTGGGGGTGTGGGGAAGTCATCCAGTTTGTTGGGAAAAAAAAGAAAATAGCCATGGACAGATGTGTGTGTCCCCTGTGTTCTTGGCGTGTGAGTAATGTGTCAGCTGAAATGACGGCTTAATGATCTGTTATCCTTTAAAGCAACATTGCTCATGTGGCGAGATCTGCTTTAATGCACGTAATTACTCCATGATTGGACTTGAATGAACACGTCTGACTGCGAGGTGTGCGGCGGTGATGGGAGGATGCAGCCCCAAACCCATGTAATGTCCCCAAATTCACACACACACACACACACACACACGGTGGATGCCATGTTACACACCGCAGTGCAAATGCAGTTAATGATAGCAATCTGATTACACCTTCCAAGAGACTCCAGACCTTTGGATTTCACTCTGTGCTATTAGAGCTAAGTTAATGGGTGGGCGAGGAAATGAATGGCTGCCTAAGTGAATGGATGTGTAATTAAAGAATGGGCGATACAGTCAATGTAATTAGCTTGTTTATGTGCGGTACAATGGATATAGGCAGGCGTTGAGGCTGCATCCTGGCACCCGCGGCGGCAGACAAGCAGAGAGAGAGAGAGAGAGGGAGGAGATAGAAGACGGAACGCAGGAGGAGAGAGGGTGAGAGTCGAAGGGAACTTATGAGATAGAGGGTGGGGGAGAGAGAGAGAGAGAGAGAGAGTAAACTCCTTATTCAGGCCTTTTCTGCTCACCCGTCACATCAAGGCTCCAAATCAATCCTGCAAATTGGTTTGTTCCTCGACAAGGTTACCAAATGACGGAGGGATGGAGGGAATGAAGTGAAGAAGGAGGCTGAATATGAGATAGAGAGGGAATATTTGAGAGCTGTAACGAGAGACAAATAGAGGAGAGTGTGTGTGTGTATGTGTATGTGTGTGTGTGTGTGTGTGTATGTGTGTGTGTGTGTGTGTATGTGTGTGTGTGTGTGTGTGAGCATGGGGGATGTCCCATTGTTGACATATTGTCTAATGCAGAGCTGTGCATGTCTGCATTATTCAGTGTGTGTGTGTGTGTGTGTGTGTGTGTGTGTGTGTGTGTGTGTGTGTGTGTGTGTGTGTGTGTGTGTGTGTGTGAGCTGAAGGCTAACTGTGGGGTCGTTAAAGCATGGAGGAGGTGAAGGCTCCGGTTGATTGTTGTTGGTTACAGGTAAACTGAACCAGCTGAGTTATGGCGCTGCACCTTGCAAACCTCTTGTCCATGTGGCAAATAAGTGTGTGTGTTGCTGAAATGAGTTTGTTGGTGTGTGTGTGTGTGTGTGTGTGTGTGTGATCAGTTTGCTCATGCAGCCACAGATGCTCCTGTAACCCTGTCACTATGAAATGTGGGCCCCATTTCCTCCCATTCCCAGCTGAGCCAATGGGATGGCAGAGTAAATATATAAATAATAGGACAGATAAAAAATGGCAGACGCTCCAAATGTATTATTCTTCTCCTCTGACCTGATGCACATGCGTCAATGTGTGTGTGTGTGTCTTTCAGGAACACTTCACGCCAGAGTGTAAGTTCAAGGAGTGTGTGTTCGAGAACTACTACGTCACCTACTCATCCATCCTGTACCGACAGACTCAATCAGGTCGAGCCTGGTACATCGGCATCAACCGGGATGGACAGGTCATGAAGGGGAATCGAGTCAAGAAGACTAAAGGAGCCGCACACTTTCTGCCCAAACTCATTGAAGGTATTACAAATTGATTTAAACTGTGTAAACTGATAAGACAAATGAGGGGGAGTGAGAGTGTTGAAGGATACGGGCAGATAGCATCGTTAGCGCTAAGTGTTCTGTGGAAGACGTTAGCGTCGGACACAGTCTGAGGTGTGTGAACTTATACGAACTGTGATGGACAGCGGTGGAATGTAACTAAGTATTTTTACTTCATTACTGTACTTAAGTAGTTTTTTTTGTATTTGTAAAAATAATAATGCATACTTTTACTTTTACTTCAGTACATTTTGTGGCAGTTATCTGTACTTTCTACTCCTTACATTTTATAAATTGATGCCGTTACGCGTTACAATAATACATGTTACAACGTACCCGACTTACGTTATTTCATTTAAATGACTGTAACTCCTAAAATGTTTGTCTTATCCACAGAATTCAAATGGCATCGTAAAGCTGACATCCTGAGCTTTTCAACACTATACAACACTTTACGGCAGCAGTGTAGAACTCCATTACAAACAGAAAGTACAAAACTACAGGCTAAGAAACAACAAATATGACTCCATTTTATGGATACTGGATGTTCAAAACCATAAAGTATGTTTGAGCACATGAAAAAGACTTTAAAATAGATTTTTGCAATCTCAAAAAGACTCATTATGGACATTTCAAGTTGTTTCTGATAATAATTATGCTTAAAACTTTCACTAAAACACACTGTTTTAATTGTTGATTACTTATAAAATTGGTCGTTAATGGACAAATATTGAAAGGTAAGTTCTTTCTGAAAACAAAAGTGCAAAAGAATTGGTAAAAAAAAAAAAATTATATTGAAATTATATGACACTGCTGTGTCATTACGGAAAAAATTTGCCATTAACTCTTGAAATTGTAATTTTTTTTTCATCGACTTAAAGAAAATAAAGTGAAAAGAGTTGGTCTGTGTGTGATGCAGTGCTTTTGTGTCCGCAGTGGCCATGTACAGGGAGCCCTCTCTACATGACGTCGCTGAGCAGAGTCCGCCCAGGAAAACGCCCAAGACCTCCAGTGACTCGCCCGTGCTCCAGAACGGCAAGAAAGACCCTCAGTCTAAAACCAAAACCTCCTCCTCCTAGCGCTCAGAGACACGGGGGGAGGAGGTGCGGAGGACACAGAAACAGGGTTGTTAGGGCTACCCCCACCTGCTGCCTGCAGCGTGACCCCATGATGACTTTGCGGCGCGTGGGTGTGAAGTTGGAGAAAATCAGCAGGTCTGGGCGACGTGGAGGTTTCAGAGGATTTCATTCTGCCCCTCCTTCCAAACTGATGGAAGGGAAGCCGCTTTTACCTTCGCAGACGTCCATCCACACCAGCCCTCCACCTTCTTATTTAATAACCTGGTGACTAGCAGAGCCTGGGATTTAAAAGCAATAACTCCATGAAGAGGGCAGACGGCTGCCTGGCGTCACCACAGTGTGTTGAACCTGCTGGAAGGGAATCCCACTCGCCTTGAAGCCACCGTGAGTGGCATCCTTCCAGTCAACCAAATATCTAAGCAACGTCTTCCTGGTTTTACCACAATGGGTGCATCGGTTAAAGCCGTCCCTCTGCAGCACACACTTCACCAATGGGTTGCGTTTGTCTTTCCCATCAGGGTTCCACGCTTCTGTTAGCCATGCTAATGCGAGGCTTTCACAGGGAACCGAGCAGACTTTTGTTCTGCAGCCATCTGCTCACTCTTCTGTGTGTATCAGCGACTCTGTGAGATGGCCCGGATACTTGTCAGCCCTGTTTGTGTGTTTGTTTGTGTGTGTGTGCGTGTGTGTGTGTGTGTTCATTCCCTCCCCAACCTCATCTTCTTTCATTCACCTTTGGTGCGATTTGATTAGTTTGTGACATGGACTCAATTTTCCACTTGGTGGCACAAGAAAACCCCTCCCATCCTCACTGGCTCTGTTAATGGAGTCTGGGGCTGATCAGGATCTTTCGACCCTTAAACGAGGGGCCAAGAGCTCCCCCGGCACACCACGCAACAACACACACTCACACAAATTCATTACTACACTGACATTTCAACACAATCCCAGTGCGGTGTGTGCTGCATGTACACACTAGAGCAGCAACAAAATGATCTCACAACGTCACACACTTAACACAATGACATTATCACACACACACACACACGAGCCGACACAGAAAGGAGTGTGTGTGCAGGTTCTGGGAGATGATGAGGATGTCATCATGGAGATGGGGTGCTGATGGTGCCTGACTGTGTCGCTGGTGATTGCACCGCAGCAGCTCCTTCACTGTGGCTACCCATGCATCCCACCAGCGCCCCACCCCCCACCGCCTTACGCTCCTTTCTTTAACTCGTGATTGTTTTATCCAGAAAATACAGAAAAAAGTGACTCCCGTTAAATTACCGTATCCAGTATGCTTCATAAATGCACAAACCTACAGTCCAACATGTACTAACAAGGGAGTCACATCTCACAATGTTTCCTTCACTCATAGAAAAAGTGATTGAAACAAAAAAAAATCACTTTTAAAGGCTTTTATATCCAACACCTCTGGACCCTCTGGTACATCAAAATGTAATGACCGAAGCCTGACCCAAGACCTGCAGCTATAGTTGTGTTAGCTTACCACACAAACCCTCAGTGCATTGGTGTTTGTGCTTCTTTCATCCCTACAGGTCATAGTAGATCAACCTGCACCACGAGAGAAGACAGTATTTTAATAAATCATATTAAAGAAATAACCAAACACAAACACAAGATCACGAATTGCAAATAAAAAGTCTGGTATTTTTGGGAACTGACCCATTCTAGAGATTAGAAGTGAAAATATGCTGGTCTCATCGGGCCACGTATCAGATATATTTATCATTTATTTTTATTTATTTTTGCTTTTTTTGACCTAGAAGGTTAGACATGACAACAACAGGCTTCAGTTGCTTTGAAATATTCCACTAAAAACTATCCCTGAGATTTTGTTAAATTAGTAAACCGATCTTATTTATCATAAATCTCGTCGTATTATAATGCGATGGCCTTCTCCACTCGTTCTCTTGTGAATCATGCACTGTTACTGTTATGACTTAAAGGCTATATATATGTACTGACAGTTCGTTGGAGCAAAGATAACAAACCAAAGCCACGTATAGATGCTGAAATTGTAATGCATAATAATGAGGATGTTTGTGTTTATTCAGGAAAATATGTTTGTTTTTTTTTCTGCACATGAAAAGCAGTCATTTACTGAATCCAAGTTCATGAAATGTAATAGTTTCTGCCTGATATTTATGTATTGTAGGAGAAGAAATAAAGATAAGGTTAGATTAACGATAAGGGCTCGGAGAGAATGACCAACCAAAGAAAGAGAAGAGGAAGTGTGAGCGGGGGAGGGGGGGGGGTTTAAAGTAAATTTGTGCAGATTTGCTGTGATGAACGGGACAAAGCAAAGATTTAAAAGGGATTTATGCTAATGTGAGCGCACACACACACACACACTACGGTGAATAATCCTCTGCTCCCCTGTTACCTGTGGTTGTAAATAATAATAGCTGATAACCTGAGCAGAATACAGGCAAAGTAATCTATTACCGGAGCCATGACGCCGGCTTCACCTCTGATTTCCTGAGGAGAGACGGGCTTTAATGAGGACGGAAGGAGGAAGCGATGACTTAAACTATTGTGTTGTTTGGGGAGGGATTAAGGAAAGGTGGGGGGAGATGACTTCACAAATAAGCATAAGAAGACACAGAGTAAATGGAGCTTAATTATTATTAGAAGTTGTTTTTTTTTTTAATTAATCGCACAAGCTACTGTTAAAACATCCCTTTCACGCCAAACATACGGGCTAAAGAGCATCATTAAACTACTAAATAGAACTCCAGGTCGATGTGTCTGACTGCCCCCCCCCCCTCCCCATGGATTCCTAAATCCAGAACATGATGTTTGACTTTTATGAGCAAAGTAATTATGCAAGTGTTTAATTAAACCAGGCATGAGTAGAATTAAGATGTGTGTGATTACGTCCGATGCGTTGATCACAGAGCGAGCACGACTTTCTGTTACATGTTTGATTAAGGGCTGGGAAAAATATGTTGCAATATTTTTTTACGTACGTGTCACTGTCATATGTTATCGTTGTTCTCAGAGTTCAAGCTGAAAGGACGTTAAAGGGGGAAGAAGGTGTTTCGGAGGAGAGTTAAGGGCTAAAAAATGGAAGAAGAAAGAGTAGATTTGAAAGTTAATAATGGGTAATTTATGCAAACACGCATAAAAAATCCTCAAAATGAATGCAGAATTATTCTTCTGTTGATGCATATGCCTGTACAGATGCAAAAAAATAGGACGTAGGTTTCTTTTTGGCGGTTTTTTAGGGCTAAAGTCATCTCGTTTATGCATCCGACTCATTATAAAAGACTTTAAGATGACAAACGCAAGCTTTTTTTTTAGGAGGGGGGGGTTATCATACAACTAAAAAATATCATTCTGCGTTCAGATAGTTTTATTCAGGAGCACTTTACGCCACTTTAAGGAGTGATGAACTCCATGATACGTGTTGACTCAGCAATTACGGGAAATCCACTACGAATGATCCATCAGCTTCTTACAGTTGCATCAGTCATCATTACCTCAGAATTCATTCTGGTCCTTTTTTTATTCCACATTCTAGACCACGGGTGTCAAACATGCGGCCCGGGGGCCAAATCCGGCCCGCCAAAGGGTCCGATCTGGCCCCTGGGATGAAATAGTGAAAAAATAACACTGAAGAAACAATAAATTTGTGTCAAAAATCCTTTTAATTCAGGTTCCACATACAGTTCTCAGGTGGGTCAAACCAGTAAAACATTATCATAATATCCTATAAGTAACAACAACTGCAAATTTTCTCTTTGTTTTGGTATAAAAAAGTCAAATTACATGAAAATGTTAGTATATTTTTACAAAAAAAATGCGAATAACCTGAAATGTGTTAAGAAAAGTCTGTAATTTTAACAATATTCTGTTATTAAATGTTATGTAAATGATAAACCGAGGCAGGATATTTTTGTTTTATTTGCATTTATTTTTCTTAACGGATTTCAAGTTGTTCCTTTTTACTCGGATTTCTAAGGATGTGATAATTTAATGAAACTTTTTTTCAGTGTTGTTATTGTTCGGGTCCGGCCCACTTGTGATGTGACACCCCTGTTCTAGAGTGTTCTATCTTTATGCTAACATTTAGAGCTCATCCCCTCAGATTAGCCTGTATTTTCATCTGTAATAATCTTTCATCGTAGTACATGTATCCTTTTTTATTGTATTGTGTATGTCTCAGATGGGGTTAGAACCTGCACTGGGGCTAAAGATGTAAAAGTAGAAGCATGAAAGTGTGTGTCCTGCTCTGTTTGCAACTGATTTCATTTATATGGATGCAGAACCAACAGAATTACTAAATCTTTAATGCGTGAGGAACGTTTGCATATAGTGTTCCAGTGTGTGTGTGTGTGTGTGTGTGTGTGTGCCATCTCATTGACCCGTGTGTGTTTTGCAGTGTTCATACTCTCTCCCTTTTCCCTGCTGTAAGTCTTTTTTGTAAAGTCTGAAATCAGCTTCTTTGTTCCAGCTTGTCGGCTCTCCGGCCTTCAGGCTTCACTTCAAACGATTCTGTATGAATTGCAGGATGTAAAGATTGCCATTTATCTCCTCTCCTGTCTATCTGAGCACATGTTTGATTAGCGAAAAAAAAGCCCGTGGCTGAATTTACTGCTTCTGGCTCACTGATAAATGTCTGTGGAATGGGCCCTAAATGTTAAATATTAGCCCTGTTGGAGTGCAGGGTGCGAAGGGATTTTGGACTTTATGGAAAAAGATGGGAGAGGTGTGTGTGTGTGTGTGTGTGTGTGTGTGTAAGGATATCTAAGGGGGTTAAATGATGTATATCTGAATCAGCTGCACGCTTCACACACTTCCACACACACACACTTTCCTCCCCGGGGACTCCCTTCCCTCCCATTTCTCCCGAGTCAGGGCCCTCCCTGCTTACTGAGCGAATTACAACTGCAGAGGGGGGGTCATCCAGGGTTGTGAAGGACTCCGAGAAAGAAGGAGAGAGAGGCATGTCCCACTCTAGTGGAGCCAACTCCTGCTGCCACAGCCTCCTTTTCAAGTAACGCTTCCTTCTCATGCATCCATTTTGCGAACACAACTTCCCTTTAACCTGGAGGCAGTGTGTGTGTGTGTGTGTGTGTGTGTGTGTGTGTGTGTGTGTGTGTGTGTGTGTGTGTGTGTGTGTGT
>JAPSES010000102.1:4347344-4369501 GCA_029822895.1 Maxillicosta whitleyi
TCAGTTGGTTGTTTATGCGTCATGTAACGTTAGCATACCGTACACTTATTCAGCCTGTTGTTCTCTATTCTATTTTAAACTGACTTTCAACATGACATGTCTGTTCTTGGTGTTGGATTTTATCAAATAAATTTATCCAAAAAAGTGCGACTTATACTCCAGCTCGACTTAGATGTTTTTTTTTCTACTTTATTATGCATTTTATTTTGTATGTATTTATGCAACACCTTCGAGGTGACCCACCTCCAACGATAGCGGAACAGACATGCCGTATATCTCTCTAGTAAAAAACTACAAATGAAGTATGTTTTGTTAATTTTCCTGTCAGGACTGTAGCTCTCTGTTTACAATTCGGTACTTCCGCCGTACAGTGAAAAATGGTCACGTGGTATTGTGACGTCAATGCAGAACATCAATAGTATTGTACTGGTTCTGATCCACTTCAGATCTAGTCTGTATGTGGAACCTGAATTGAAATGTTTTTTTTACACCATTGATTGTTTCTATCTTCAGTGTCATTTTTGCATTTCACAAATTCATCCCAGATTGGATCGGGACTGGACCCTTCAGTGGGCCAGATTTGGCCTACGGGCCGCATGTTTGACACCTGTGATGTAATGGATCAATGTGTGAGATTTAGTGACCTCTAGTGGAACAGTTTTAGGATGAAATGGAATGGATCTGTTGCATTTTGTTTTCCCTTTTACTTAGAAATGTAGTTTGAAACCTGAAAATGAAGACTTTTGAATGCAGCCTCCAGAGGGGAATTTTTTTTTTATCAAATGCAATAATGATAGTTGCCATGACAACAGGTAAGCCCAAGTTTTCAGTGAAAACCCTGGCATCACACTCCACTTTGTGCATGTGCATTACAATGATTTTCAACAGTAACATCTGGTTCTACTTCTCCTGGTCTGTGGAGGAACACATAGTGGTCACATGGTTTGCGTCACTACAAAGTTACATAACCGTATACCAGCCTGACATGAATACAACAGTGTTCTGATGTAAACAGGGATGGGTTTTACTCGCTGTATAAACCCAATAAGACAAAGGAAATGCTTTTGTGTAAAACATTGTGGTGTAATCTACCAGTTAAAAAATGCAAAGTCGGTTCTTGCAAGAAATGGATTTTTTAGTTTAGGAAATATTAACTCAAGAAGACCCAAACATGCATCACTAACTAAACGTATCTACTGATCTAAACTATTTATTACCTGTTGATCTACTAATTCTATCACTGTATGTAAATAACTGGTGTAAAATGCAGTTATTTGTCTTTTCATGGTCATCAGATATGACCCATTTGGATGTTTAGAGGTTCTGTAGTCACCGTGGAAACACCGTCATCTTCTACAACATTCATTCACCAGTAAAACCCATGGAGTCAGATCAATGACAGTGGATGAACACACTTGTTTTTACGTTCAGTTAATGACAGATTTGTTGGAAACTTTTTCTTCCATTTTTTCTGTTTCTGATATAAAAGCTTATATTTTAATCTTAGCTTTTATGATCATCTACATGATCAGTAAATTAAATATGAGAAAATACCAGATTTTCACAGAAAAAACCCGCAAAATACAGATGATAATTTACAATGATAAACTACTTCAGAAAGGTCAAAAAGAGAGAAAAATGCATTTGCGAATTGCCACAAAAGTAGAGCTGGGTCTTTATGGGTTAATTCTGGTTGGAGAATATATTGTATCCTATAATAGTAATAATAATAATAATATAATCCTATAATAATGACACCGGATGCCACCTGCTCTGAAAAAGGAAAAAACAGAAAAACAAAATGTAATTATTCACATTATATATCCCTGTGAATCAAATCTGACACACTGACCTTTTAAGCCAAACATGATCATGTTCTAAGATAAAGTATTTTTATGAACTAAATAATAGTAATAAAAAAAACCCCCACAGTATTTATGATGAGTAACATGGTCCTGAGTTTCATAAATTTGCATAAACCCCTCCTGCTTACTGAGGAAATGTGGAAAATCAGCAGGTCATTCAATGATACGCAACATACTGACACACATAATGCGTTGTTTACAGAAACAAACAATGGCCTCATTTTTCTCTGAGTTGAATTGATATTGAATTACCCTTTTTGAATCCCCCTTCTCCACCACAACCACTTTTTAACCTTTTAACTCTTGTCACATACGCTATCCAAGACTGAAACAACACAGTATCTGGGATTTACTGTGTATGAATAACTTTCTGTAATTTGATTTAATGCAAATTAATTTTACCATCGGAGCAAAAGATCTGAAAATTAGATGAGATGTCAAGATTAGGTCATAACGCAGAACAGGAATTTATATGACTGATGTACAATAACAAGTAATAAATGTACAATTAACTTAACATAATATAGTTACCACAGAGTGATCCAGGCTTTTAGCTGAAATAAACAAATGTATTATAAACATCTCTTTACATGTATAGCAATACTTTAACTGGTTAATTAATAATAATTAATAAAGAATAAATGTAATGTAAACACAATCCCATATTAATACAGGGTAACAGGTTACCTTTTAGACATGATAAATGTACGACGCTTTGTAAAACATGTCCACAATAGTTGCTTTTTATCCGTATTGGAATCAGTCAGTCACAGTGGTGTAAATGTCCTGAGGGTCCGTCCTCCTCAGACTCAAAATTTGACGTAGAGCTTTTGCCCTGTAACGCATGTCAGTTTCACGTCTTTACGGAGCATACATAGCGCTGACTCCTACTCGCCTTGCAGTCCCTGATGTGCCACTTGGCTCTTTTCCACACAAGGACGCATTTTTTGTTTCCCTTCATTTTGGTCCGAGGAGGCGTCTTTCTCCAGTTTGTGTAGCTGACGGGCTCGCCGCTGGCCCATTCCCAGCGTCCTCGGCCCTCCCTGTCGTTCAGGCCTTAAATATATACATATAAAAAAATGGAGTAAGAACATGAAGTATCAGTTTGATTAGGAAAACCATAAAAAAGTAACAGGAAAAACACAACACATGAACTGCATGCAGAGCACTGTCCTATGAATGTGTGAAAAAGGTCAAGTTACTCATCTACATAATAAAAGTGGCCCTTGTGTGTATGTGTGTGTGTGTGTCTCAGGATTCACACAAAATCTGGAAATATCTGACTGCTGCAGTTTGGCATAATTATGCATTTTTGGTCAAGGAACAGACTACTGAAAATGATATGTTGATACGACCAATATTTTGGGTTTGTGGAATACAATACAATATCACGTTGCTATACCCAGAAGGCTTTGGTGGCATCTGCTGGACAAATGCGGTACAGCATACATGAATACACAACAGCATAAAAACTATTACATCTAGAACCCATGGATCCCCACGAGTCAATGCCCTAGTTACTTATATTTAATGAGGCTGTGAACAAAAATAATTAGAAGTCATTTGAATCTAATATTGATTAAAAAAAAAAACTCATTAGTTACAAAATACATTCCCTTTCCTAGCAAATATAATTTGATCTTGAACCCCATTTGTCATTTCTGCAATAGAGTTAATACTAATACTGACACTAATGGAGTTCATACCAAATACATTTACTCAAAGAAATTCAGATTTTTTGGGGGGTTTGTTTCATTACTGTTCACATATTATCTCCAGAAACAACAAAACTATTCTAAGCCTCTGCACACTACAGTACGCCAGTATTACAAACTTAGAGTAAATTCCTCAAGTGAACTTTTGGTTTTTCTCATTAAGCATTGTACAATTTAGAATATAATTTCTCTAAGAATGTTTTTCACACTGAATCACATTTAGTTGTTTAAGTGAAATATTCCAAATTGATCTGATATCAAATCAAACTGAATTCAATCAGAAATAAATACAATTTGGACCTTATGAATCATAATTCAAGTCAATTCCAGAAATGCATTGTGATGAGCAGTTCATTAACATAGGTATTTTACCTGTTTCCTGATTACTTTTCAAAGGGGTGTTTTAAGTCAGTGAAACTAAAGACACTTTACTAATTCCTCTGTTGCTGCATTTGTATTATGTGGAACCGGTTCGACTCCATCCATCTCCCATTGTTATGCACCTCATTTCCTTTCCCCTGCCTTCAGAAACTTGTATTTGAGGGGATACAATGTTTGTTGCCTGCACCGGAACCAGAACTGGGCCTGGATAATGTCCTGCCGCTAGATTCACAAGTGCCGCTAAGTATGGTATCAAATGAATCACATGCTGCATGAACAAATGTTTGAGCATATTAGAAGCATTCCACCCTTTTGAAGAAATGGAAGCTTTGACGATGTTCCAAGTGGACCTGGTGTGATCTTTTTGACTGTTTCTGCCTCAACACTATGTTGGCTACGTTCTGACCAAAACAATGAAGTGTACGTGTGACGTCATCGTATAACAAATGTGGAATCGTTAAGTAGAATCGTTAAGCATGCAAACAATTCCAAGGAATCGAACTACTGGAATCTGATTCTCAAAAAGAACCAGTTCACAATTCCCATCCCTAATTGTGACTCCAATAAACAAGCAAAATCTCACACCTATCCAGAAGGGTTTCCTTCCACTGAAGTCCCACAACCAGTCCATGTCGGCTTTGGAGAGAACACTTGCTAAAGTGCCTTTATATCTAAAATCAAATGAAAAAGGAGAGCAGTCACGCTGAATGGAACGCTTCCAGAGGATGAAATTCAGATTATACGGTGTTTCTGTGTGACAGACAACTAATCAGAGGCATGTATGTCCAAGCCTTCGGTCACATATCTATGTTGTTACCTCTCCCTACAGACTCTGTTCGCTGAGCTCCATGTGGCTTTCTGCTCAGAACTCAGGATGTAGCAGTGGCTTCCATGGAAGGTCCAGCCTCCAGGACACGTCTGAGCATTCACCATCTGTTTAAAGAGGACATGGGGAGACATAATCAGATTTCTTACTGCCGCCAAGGAGGTTATGTAATGACTAATCAAATTATTTGTTTGTCGGTCAGTCGGCAGGATTACACGAAAACTACTGCACTTTCCATGACACCTAATGGAAAGTCAAAAAATGTTTCATTTTACTTTTTTGAAGAGATCCATAAAAGGCGTAAACACTGGTATTTTCTAAGTAACTGTGACTAAATTACAGGATTGAAGGACTACAGTGGAGACATGCACTGTTAGTAGCCTTTGAGTTGTTTTTGGGGTTTTTTTTCAATATTTTCTTTAGGCAATACCCCATAACTAAGATCTTAAAACATTCTTCATCATCATGGAATTTGATTCCTTTTATCATCACTGGTGTTTTGACTGAAGACTGAAGGCAGAGACGGTGACACCAGTTCAGAGTTGGCAGAGAAAGTACCAAACCCAAAAATGAATTTCACCACCTCAGTCCTTTTAACTTCCTCAGTGAAGTTGTTTTGGTGGAATGCTGACACAATGAAGGGAGACATGGGATTAAAAATGAGTGAATCCCTGACAACAGAACTACAGATACATTCTGAGCCAGAGAAAGATCGCCCCACATTCTCCAACGGGATACCCCAAGGGTCTATCCTAAGCCATGACTTGTCAATCTTAATCAGAAACTGACAAGTAATATATTTAAGTAAAATACCTCAGTTAAAGTAGTTAGCTCCATTCCACCACTTGTAATTATGTGCTACCAACACTATAGGTCAGATCCAATAACCAAAATATAGCAGGGCAGGAAAAATGAGCCCACAGTAATATACATGATTCAAAACAATCTTACACTGCAATAGATAATAAACTGGACATACTGGTATTTCTGATGCCATAAACATGAGGCTCTGTATAAAGTTATAAGACCTTGTCAGTAGGAGTCCAGCGCTTCCAGGAAACACCATTACAGTGAAAGAGTTGACCTGTGGTCTGGTTGAAATGCAGGAGCCCCATCAGCTCAGGCACACAGAGCTTTGGAGTCGTATCATCAGATGTACGCTAAAGGGAACAACAATCCATAGGACAGCTGTGTTAGAGTTTGCCCTAATACATAATGTACTATTATGTATATATATATATATATATATATATATAAAAAAAAAAAAATCAACAACAATACTCAAACTAGTAATAAATCATCAGTTTTCATCCAAGTTACAAGAAAAACAGAAAAAATAATACAGACAAGTTTCACATCATCAGGTTTTAAAAGAGAAGAGATGTGTGTAAAAAGCCTGGTAAAATGATATTAAACAGATCTGTAAATCAGGAAACGCTTCCCAAAAAATGGCCAGTGATTTTCAAAAGGACTTAAAAATACTGACTCAATCAAAGTTTACTTTTCTACTGGACAAAATGACAAACTGAATCTTTGATGAGACTCAGACTACAAATAAAAAATTCTACTGAAGTAAAGTTTAAAGTGTCTCTGGTTCCATAGCTGATAAACTGCTAAACATGAGGGCATCGGGGCAACATGATCTGATCTGTCAAAGGTCCTTTGACTTTTATACTCACATGTTCTTTGACCTGTGGACTTATCCCAGGGTTTTGGGCCTTTTTTCGAAGACCATTCTTAGAATTGTTTATTGTGGCTGACGTCTGCAGCTGAGCTCCCCTGCTGACCACACGGACATTAGCTTTTCTGCCCTTCCTGGTTGGGGAAGTGTCATCTTCCACCTGCATCTGCATGATGCCGTGATACTGAAAAGAAGGAGACAAGACAGAAGCCTATATATTACTAGATTTAAGATACATTTATTAACACAAATCACAAGGAATGACAGAAACATCAAAAACATAAAGAAGTAGGATATGCTGTTACAGCTTCTTCAGTGAATATGGAAATCCGTCTCAGATGTTTCTAAGTATTTATCAGACGTAGTGATATTACTGCAATGTTTGGAGTGGCTCCCAAAAACTTGCTCTAAATAAGGATCTTATAGAATTTAATTGTGAAAAGAAAATTAATGGTTCCATAAGAGGTTATATTGAAACACACAATAAAGAGCCAAAAATAAGGGATGCAACATAAATAGAGCATAAAAGCATATTAATGTAATTACATAGCATCTTTATCCATGGATATTAAGAGGCTGGTTTTAGCTTTTCCTTCTTACCGTGTAAACTGTATCTGATCCATTGTGAAAAACAGATGAAGGACGAATCTAAAAGTAAAAAAAAAATAGCAAAAATTGTAACGGAAGAAGCACGTTAGGAGTATAAAGTAAATGCACTGAAGATATTTTTTGCTTTCAAGTCTTTTTCTGGATTGTGGCATTGTAACAAATTAGCATGACAATGGTGTAGTCTACATCAGTATCAGTACCTGCAGTAACACTACACAGCTCACAGCTTCACTGGCTTATTGGTGATACATCAGCACAGTCTAATAATTAACACAGTCTGTATTAGTCTGCCATTAAATGGATATTTTCATAAATTTTGCATGAATTTGACATTAATGTTACTAAATGCTAAAACACATTTTTTGTTTTGTTTGTAGCTATTTTCAGGATCATATGATGGGTAGAGTTAGTCAGAATGAGGGTAGAGTTACACCTGATATATAACTAAGTCACTGCATCCATGTACATATTGGCACATTTTAGTCAGTGGAGTTGAAGAGAAAATTCCCACGTGGGTATGAAACCTACTATTAGGTTATTTAACTAATTGTAGCTTTAAATGTTTTCAGGAGAATTTCCTTGTCTGTAAAAACGCAGATATAACTGACAACTGTTGACCCACATATTATTGTTTATTGTTTAAGCTTGGACGGTTGATCTTCTGGGTACTTACAGACTTGGGATTGCCAAGGACTTTAAGTTTCTTTTTCTGTGGCCCCGGTTCAGGCCTGGGGACACTGTCACCACGTGTCCAGATCACTGTCTCTGTGCCAAGGGGAAGTTTCTCAAGTTTAATGGACCCATGCTGTGGGTAGGGCTCAGATGCAACCTCCTCTCCTCCAAGGACAGGAGCCTCCTCCTCTGGGTTTATCCTACACTGTCCTGTTGAGTTTGAGGATTAACATTAGTGGTTTAAACCACAATGAGCCAACATCACAAAGATTTATCTGTGTTTTTATACCTCTTCCTGAGTCCCTAATGGTGACATGAGCTTTGTTGATGCTGCCAATTATGGACCCTTCAGGGCTGATAAGCAGCACCTCAAAGATCTCGTCAGCCTCCTCCAGGTGATCCTGAATGATCTCTGTTTGCCAGCTCCTCCTCGACACTCCTGAATGGATGAAATATCTTAACATTGTCTAGTAGAAGTCAGATATTTTGTGCTTGTAATGAATTGTGGTGCTCAGGTGGTAGCGGATGAGGACGTACCTGGATCAAACTGAATGAGTGAAGAAGGGTTTAGGAGGAAATCTTTTCCAGCTGTTGCAGTCACTTCCTTGACCTGCAATAAAGTCCATCTGAATCTCAATCTAACTGAGATGATTATAGATATTTAATATTCATCTGGCTCTGTGTATGAGTGACAGAAAGACACACAGACAGACGAGTGGAATGACTGAAAGAGTGTTGGAACGGTGGACAGAGGTGTTCTGACAACTATGACTCTGACTGATGCACAGTCTATAAATATCCAGCTAGGAACTTAGCTTAGTCTCCTTGAAAAATTAATTCCAGACCTTGACAGTGATATATGACGACTCTGCCAAGTTTCCTTTGCGAATGATGTCCAGAGAGATTGGCCCCGGCTCCTCACAGAGAGAAAACTGTGACTGAGACAGTTCTAAGCTGGACCAACTCAGTTGAAGTCTGCAACACAAAAGGTCAAACAGGGTGATCCAGTTAAATATATCACAGTAATCAGGGCACTGTTGTTCTTACGTGTGTGTGGATCCAGTATTCCCTAAAGGATCAGACACTGTGAAGTCCAGGCTGTCAGACAGAGACTCCCTGTCTGTGTTGATGATGTACACAATAGTTCGCTTGTTAAGCTCTGTCTGAGAGAAGCGCTGTGGCACAAACCCCCCTGCAAGTGCAAGAAGAATGTTTAGTTTTTATTAATATTAACATTAAATTGGATGTAAATGGGAAACTGATTTTATAACCTGTGGTGATGTTTTCAAGGTAACCAAAGTAAGGCGGTCGCACAATGCAGAATGTCAGCTCTTCTTCTCTGCTGTGGCTGTCCTGGGCTTTCAGCTCACGAGACGAAAGAAAAATCCCATATCGGCCGTCGGACAAAAGTTCAGCTTTCCACAGAGGGTGAAGCTTGACCACATCAGGAGATGATTTATCTAATGTCTTGATCTGAAGCAATTTAAGAAAATGGGAACAGATTCGTTATTATTACAGGAATCTGAGTCACTGATATAATATTTGAATAAACTGCAATTTTGCTGCCATGAACTTGAAAGAGCGAGTATGTTGTTAACTTTGTTGTGGATCTGATTTTTATCCAAGTATCAGCAGCATTTATATAAATGCACAGTATATAATTTATGTTGTTACTGATCCCTCAATCAAAATAATAGTAGATGATAGTGTCAAGTATTATGGAATTGTGGTAATTGTTTTCAACACCAACAGTGTGATACAGGTGATTTAATGTGTAAAGGCTCATTCACATTAACATGTTATTTAACATATGGGTGCTTCTATGAAACTGCATAATTAGTTGGATTCCCATAATGTACCTGTGAGAAAATACAAAGATATTCAAAAAATAGTAGTAATTTTCGGGTCCGTTTTTACATTCAGATTTTTGTATAAAAATAATCTAAAAATATGTTTTATCTGAAAAATAGTTTCTCTTTTACCACAGGAAATATTTAATTTCAAAATAAACCCAAAGTGCTTCCAAACTTTCTTTATAACATTAGTCCACATTTTGCGTTTGGATCAGTTTTATAGAAGCACCCACATGGTGATATTGTCAAATGATCAAATAAAATGTCATTCCACTGAATAAAAGTACAGATTTCTCTCAGTACACAAGTCAACGTAATACTTAAATCATAGCCTGTTTAATAATTTTTGATAATTTAATGCAAAAAAAAAACTTATCATTAATCTAACTTGAAGTCTGCTAGAAGACAAATCTACAGCCACTGTTGTCGAAATTTGTCATTAGTAGATGTGTCCCTGAACACTTACACACTTACCTGAATAGTGAAGAACAGTGGGTCTGTATGTAACTGTCCGTCCAACAGGAAGCCACGGTATGTGCTGTCAGATCCAGTAAAGGCAAATCGGTCGATCTGCGCTGGGCTTCCATCGTGTTTGTATGTGACCTCCAGGTCTTGAATGTTTTTCTGGGTGAAATTTGAACCAGTAGTCAGGATGACTCCACCTAACTTCAGCTTTCCATACTGCGGAGGTTGGAGGAGCACAAAGACGAGGGCGTTGGGTGGCGTGTCGGGGTCGGACATGGCCAGGCAGTCCGGACCTAGGATCACGGAGGAGCCTCGAGGGACTGTGAGGCCTCCGTTGTTGGTCAGAGATGGGAGGACGCGATCCACCATTTCCACAGTGATCTCAAAGCTTCCATTTCTGCTGGTCTTGCTGTTACTCACCACAAACCTGAAAAAATACCATGAGCTGAACGTTGAACGGTCTGGAAAACTGTGATCATGATCAGTAATATATTAAATTTCAATATGTATCTGTTTGAGTCCATGCAACTGATCCTTAAATTTCTGATGCTACAGAAAAGGTAAAGGAGCCTAAAGCATTTGTTAACGTTCACTGCAGAATTAGACTGTTTTAAATAATTTCCTTTCTAGAGTCTGAGAATGCAACTGTAGTCCTGATGTTCAATACAAATTTGATTTATGTTCTGATTTGTTTCATGCTTGACCTTTCCCAGGAAAAAAATTCAGAGAATGATATTTAGTGAAAAGCAATTGGACCATCTTACTTTAGGCAAGAAATTTCATTATATTTATATATTTGGATATAATTCATTATTATTATTATTATCACTGTTATTGTTATTATTATTATTATTGCTCCTGTGTATATACTTTATTTCCCTTTACTCAGAATTCCCTTTTTTTCAGTGTGTCTTTCAGTAATTTGATTAACACTGAGATGAACATCCAGGTTGTATCGAAGAAATCTTAAATTGAAATAAAGGCATTAATCCACAGTGGGATTTTTGGTAAATATAAGTTTGGAGCCATTATAATCATACATTGTCATTATTTTTATATTGTAGTTGAGAGGGTTAAAAAGATCACAATTCACCTAGCTTACAGAAAATACATAAAGGCTATAATTAGTAACATAGGAGTAAGTTTTGATGCATCTGAGATGGGCTTTCAGTGCCATTAGTGATATAAGAAAGCAGAAAAGAGTTGAGAATGTGACAAGGGGCCCCACAGATGATTAAACAGGGACGGAAAATTAATGAAGTAACACATTCCAACTCACTGAAAGATTTCTGTGGGTGTGCTTGCTCTGTTGTCATGAACATAAGCCACTAGGTTTGCAGCGATATCCATCTGGCTGAAGGTGGAGATTGGCAGTCCGGGGTGTCTGATGTACTCCATGTGTCCGTGGGCAGGCGGGTTGATGATAACGTACAAAAGTTCCTCAGGCTTGTCTGTGCCATCTGTGGCCAGCAGCACATCTGTGGTGAGGACAACACGATCTCCACGGTTGACACTGACTGGTTTCACAAAGACAGCAATGTTTCCTGAAAAAAAATGAGACATTTAAAAGGTATATTAAAACCAGGACCTGTGGACGAACCATCACATGGATGTCACAAGGACTCAAAATGATGTCTAATCCAGAATTCGAGGGTGTATGCCAGTACCTTTTTCCAGATCCTTGATAGAGATGTGGAAGTGTTGAGCAGGGGACTGATTATTTCCATCGGACAAGTAGAAGACAAAGAACTCCTGTGTTTTAGTGCTGTGCACGCCTGTGTGCACGTAACGCAACAGGTTCATGTCCACCATTTCTTGACTGCAGTTTTTTCCAGCTGTCAGCGTCACCCAGTTCTGACCTTCCTGAGACAGAGTCAGTCACAGTCGCACCTTGATGAGGAACTCAAGTAGATTCTTCTGTTTTATGTCATTGTTTGAAATTTCACATTAGATTCTTAACTTTCTTCATCTGACAAAGACAGTCGTATGAAAATATGCATGAAATATGTGTTCTGAGTACACAATTCAGTCTAGGTTTTCTTGAAATCTGTTTTATTTCTAGGCACTAAGGTATAATTTTTTTTTATTGCATTTAAAATAAAACAGAAGTGAATGAATAATGTAAAATACAAGTTCTGAGTACGTAGAAAATAGGTGTTATAGAGCCACAGTTAAGGGATTTAAGAAATAAGTATAAAATGCTGTTTAACACATAAAGACAATGTGACTTTTGTGGTAATTCCCAAATGATTTTTTTCTCTCTATTAAACCTTTCTTAAGTGATTTATCACCATTTACTGTAATATGATCTTCTGCATTTTGCAAATCGTCTGTGAAAATCAAAAATTTTCTTATATTTAATTTACTGATCATGTAGAATGTTCATAAAACCTCAGATTAACGTTGAAGTTTATTATATCTGAGACAAAACTGAAGAAAAATGACTTTTTCAGTATGACATCATTAAACCAAGTGTCTGTATCCACTGTCATTGATCCAACTCCATGGGTTTTTACTGGTGAACTGATGTTGTAGAAGATGACAGTGTTTATGCATTCACTACGGAGCCTGCAAACATCCAAATGGGTCATATCTGATGACCATGAAAAGATGGAAAACTGTATTTGACACCAATCATTTACATGGATTAACAGGATTAGTGGATATTAGTAGGTATTAAACAGTTTGTATCAATAAATGATTTTGGTCGCCAGTGGATATTTGGGGTCTTTATGGGTTTAAAAAAAATCGAAATACTTGAAAACAAATGAGTGCACCACACTAACCTTCAGCTGAAGAAGACCTTGAGTAGGAATACTCTCAAATATATACATGACTTCTGAGGATGGAGTATCGCTGTCCTGTGCAAAGAGTGTAACACTGGATATGAGCCTGGTCTCCCCAGACTCAACTTCCAGGCCATTGTTCCTGAAGGATAGAGGAAGGAGACTGGGTTTTTCCTCTGTGACAGTCACGCAAGGACTCACTTTATAGGTTCTAGAAACGAAGATGTTCCTTGCCTTATGACATGAGGCTCCTCATCATTAATCGGCAGCACTTTGACCATCACTTGTCTGTGAAGTTGGTGCTTTCCATCGGTTAGCTGGATGGTAAAGCTGTCCTCCATGTTCTCAGAGTCATCATGCATGTACATCAGCTCTAACCCTGCAACAGATAAATGACCAAATGTCTGATTTTTCAGCCTGTCTTTTACTACACTTGCATTCTTACTTTCATCGCTGGGGGTGGAAAGGTTTGTTTAGGATTAAAACTAACATCGTGTCTGTGCAGGGATTTATGATGACCTTTTACATAGCATTCCAAAATCATGATTCCACCTTCATCACAGCTCTGTTACTACTTCCAGAGGTGTTACAAAGCCATGATAAAGGTGGGAATAAATCATCCCACCATTTTGTGAACACAATCATTGTTCCAGAATTAAAGTGAAATAATCCTAAAACAGAAGTGCTGTGTAAAAGGGGCATACTGTTTAAGTTAATCAGTTAGGTTTTAAAGAAATGGTGTATTCTGGATGAAGGCTAGCTAGTGGTCTTAAATTTAATGCAGCTTTAAATGTTAATGTAAATATAATACTAATTCCATAACGCCATTCCATTGTTTTTGCTCATGTAAAGATTTTAGGTCAATATTACTTTTCAATCTGTCTCTGTCTTCATTCAAAATAAAGTACAGTTAAATATTTTAGCATGAAATCTTAACAATAGCTTGTTTCTTGATTACAATAATTTGGATAATGTTATGGACAGGATCAACTTGTGAACATGTTCAGAAATTCCTTTATGCACACACCAAATCATTCATCCATTTAGGTTATTTCAAGAACAAAGCCTGCTTTCCTCCAGTTATTAGAAGAGGAGATCTATATCAGTCATTTAAGTAGAAAAATATTTTCCAACTTTCCATTTACAAATGAGTCATTAAGTAGAAACAATAGTTTTACTTAGAAAAAGTAATCCTCCTTAAATATTAACAAATCATCGAACAGAAAAATTAGATGCGATTTCAGTAGTGATGTGTAAAACGTACCATTTGTTAGATCTGTCATGGTAAAGTCCACCACAGGGGACAGAGGTCTGACGTCCCGTCTCTTGTTGACAAATGTCTCACTGCTGTGCTGGATAATGCTGCCATGTTGGGGGGGGTTGACCACACTGAAAACCAGAACATTCCTGGGCTTGTCCAGATCCACTGCATGTAAAACTGAAGAGTCCAGCTGCTTCATTTCTCCTTCTTTTACCTCATGACACAAAGCATATATATTAATATGAAGACATTTATAGGAATTCCATCTTACTCTTCAGTTATTAAACTGCCCAAAAACTTACTGTGATGTTGCGGGCCATGAAGTCTGGGACCTCATCGTTTGTTGGATTGATAATAATGTAAAAAGGTACGTGGGCAGAGCTGCGTTTTCCATCTGATACACAGAGCATGAAGTGGTCAGCTGTGGGCTCCATCCTCTCATGTCTGGACTGGACATAGTTTATGTGACCATCAGTGATATCTTTGTACGAAAAGGAAGCTGTTTAAAAAAGCCAAATAAAAACAAAGTCATTAATATTCTGTTTTTGCGTCACCTATCTCAGTAAAACTGTGGAACCGATACTTACCAATACTTATGCCCATGTTGCTTTTCTCAAAGCCGGGACTGGGCAGGATGTTTTCAATGTAGCCAAACTGAGGTGGAGAAATCAGACTGACCACCAACTCGGCCAGGACAGTGTCCGCATCAGAGGCTTTCAGATGAGCTACTGTTATCGAGGCAGACCCACCTTCATCCACCGTAAACATGTCTCCTTCAAACACAAAATCAAATTTAAAAGACTGAACATATTGGTAAATGTGGTTCACTGCAGTTTACGTGTGAGCATAACAGTTATCTGCGAAGTCAGACAGAAACAGAAAGTATTAAACTGCATTCAACAGCTTATGTGAAATTGCACAAATTGAAAGACAACAGGACCCCCCATTGTGCAAACAGATGGATATTGTAGACAAAAGTAAACAATGAATTAATGTCATGGGACCGTGGCTTCATTCTAGTCCCAGGAGCCAAAAAAGTGAAAAAGGAGTCATGACAGCTGTAAAGTACATTATACATGAATATATGTACAAGTCAAATATTCAATGTTATATGTACAAGTCAGATTTCACTGCCTTAGACATAATTCATACCGACTCAGTGCACCATGTGACCCACCTGTGGTCAGTGACGGAGGCTGGCTGTCGACTGGATGCACAGTGATGTGTAGATCATACACAGGCAGACTGTCCCGGGTCTGGACCGAGTCTCTGGTCCTGACAGGGTTATTTACATTACAGCACAGAGCGGAGTTCTCTGTTTCTCCGTCAGAAATAACAAAGGTTATGGTGTCGTGGCGAGGAGTGAGTCCAATCTCCAAACCTAAAACCACAATCATAAACACACACAGACCTGGGATGAATACTGGTCATGAACTCAAGGTCGTCATACAACGTTGTCAGAAGGCACTGTGGGTGTTATTATCAATGAAATGTAACATAATAACAAAAGCTAAGTTAAAGGTAGAAAAAAACAAAAACTGCTGAAATGTAAGACATCGCATATAAATACTAATGAAAAAGGCTAAATAATCATAACTTTGGTTCCAAAATAAACATCATTTTGCTATTCAAAGTGTAATTAATACAGCTCCTGAATGTCATATTTGATGCTTTCTACCTGTGTGTCTGTAGGTGATGATCCCTGCTGTGACGTCTGCCTGAATGAAGCGATCCACAACAACAGCATTTCGCAGCACCACGCCGTGATACGGCTGCCGTGCGATTAGGAAGGCCAAGCTGCTGTTGTCACTGTCTGCATCAGTAGCGTAAATATACTCAGCAGTGATGATGATTTCCTGTCCCTCTGCACAGTGTAGCAGCGGTTTCAGTCCAGGGGCCAACACTGGGACCTCATCATTGATGGGTGCAACCTGGAAGAAACGTAAGGAATCAGCTCTGCCAAGTGGTTGTTGCTTCATCGTTCACAGACATTAAGATTGTCTGTTTACAAAGCTACAGCCAACATGTACATTATTATGTGAATATATAATATAGCAAAAACTCCACAAAACTACTCAATAAATATTTAAGAGAAATGGAGGGGGTGGTTCCTACACACAAGTAATTCTAGAGCGAGTGCACAAAGTAAGTAGCTCTGTTTATTTATTATCTTTTATTGATCCAAAACACATAAGAAACTCAAAAGAAACAGTTATATTTTTAGAACACTGTACTTGAAGTAATCTCTGACAAACTTGTGGTTCAGGATAAGTATCTCGACAAGCTAATTTTACTGCAGGAAAGAGAGCCATCACTTGGAGATATGTACAGAAATTTCACCCATGAAAAGAGGATTGAATTGCAACTCTCAACGAAATATACAGAATGGAGCTGTAGTGACATTATCTACAAGGCAGTGACTTGGACACAAAACACTGAAAGAACTGGACCCCATACATCAGGCATATCCAAATCCGGTCCTCAAGGGCCAGTATCCTGCATGTTTTAGATATTTCCCTCTTCTACCACACCTGGAAGCCAATCATTATCAAACTTCTGCAGAACTTGATGATAATCCGATCATTAATTGAACCAGGTGTGCTGGACGAGGGGAATATCTAAAACATGCAGGATCCTGGCCCTCGAGGACTGGATTTGCCCCCCCCCACCATACATGGACCACATAGATGAAGTTTAACCTATTGTTTACCTAGAAACATTTTGTTTCCCACCTGTATTAACTTTTTAGTTATCATAAAAATGTAACTAAAGTAAAGTTTGAAAAAAAGGAGAAAGTTTTTCAGTTTTAAAGCTGATTCATTTGTGCCACTTACCTTTACTCGCAGGACAAAACTGACTGGATTAGTTCCATCTGTAGCAGTGAATTCAATATTGTCCTCCAGAGTTTCAGAGCTGTCGTGACGATACCTTCAAGGACACAACAATTAGTATGAAATTATTGTCTTGTTTGTATGTTTAGTCTGTCTTTAAATGTTCACAGCACTATAGAGTTAACTGGAGTTTAATAAATGAACCAGGATGTCTGACCTAACTTTAAGGTTTTTAAGGTCTTTCACAGTGAAGCCTTGGCCTGGTTTGAGTGGGGAGACCCCCAGATCCAGAGCACCATGCTGTGGCTCCCTCCTGAGCTCCACCCGCAGGGATTCAACCATGGAGTCAACATCAGACAGCAGCAAGTGTTGAGGGTCGAGCCAGCATTCCCCTCCCTCATCTACAGCCAGAGGCTGGGTGATAACCTGGAACAGAATGGATCTACTCTTAGTCCACATCTGTACAGGGGAGGAATCCTCTGGAGTCACACAGAATGGGAATCAGTTTCTACTACTCATCATAGAACTAGATTTGGATTGGAAAAATGTTAGAAACCATTTTATCATTTTATTATCCATTCTATGCCAAGGATGAAAGACATTTTCATTCTAAAAACTATTTTATAGTTTTCTAGCCTTTCATCTCATTATTTCTGAATGAGCATACATTCAGCTAAGCAACAACAATAAAACAATCGGTCAATAAGTCAAATAACACTGGTGAATACTAATGTTCAACTGACATATAGGTGCAAAAATAAATATGGAGCTCTATTATAAATATTAGGGGTTTAATGGTACAGAAAAATTTCAGTTTCAGTACATTTTTAGTACAGCGGTCTTTGGCTGGATACATTTTCAGGACAGAGAAGGAGACCAGTTGGGGGGGTGGGTTAAGGGGGGGTGAGCTCCATAACTACCTGAAACCAAAAGTGAAACTCAACATGCTTCAGACATCACCTGGGTTCTGTGCCTCTCTTATACTATCTGTTGTCATGTTTAGTGCCCTAGTGTCACATAGGCTACATGCATTAATTCCTTACACCTCCATATTGTATTGAGGGCCCAGAAATGGTTACATCCTCAATGAATAAAAACTATTTTCATCAGTCTGGTGTAGTGTTGGTGTTGTGAAGTAGTATGAACTATTTATAAAAATATATCACTGACTCAGGTGACAATGAGCCTTCAGAGAAACAGGTTGTGTCGATAGCTGAAAATCAGCTCTTTAGAAACAAAAATGACAAAAATAGATTTCTTCCTCTGACTGGCATGGAACAGAAGTGAATGTGAACTTCCTTTTGGCCCACTAGTGTGCAGAATGTACAGTGAAGATGGTGGTGTTGTCTGTGGTTTCTCATTACCTGCGGTGGCTGATTGTCCACTGGCATCACAGTGATGTTAAAGCAGATCCCAGTGACCGTTTTCCCCAAATGGTTGGTTACAGAGAGAACAAACTGGATATACTGGGGGTAAGGGCCGATGTCCATGATCGGAGGCATGTAGGCTACTTTCATATAGTTAACTGCATGCTGGAAACAAGAACAAAAGCAACACAAGTATGCTCTGCATGAGTTGTAGATTTTTGGACTGTTGTGTTTGTGTTTAAAGTTGACTACCTGAGTGAAAAGCCTCAGCACTGGTGCATTGGAGTCTTTGGTAAATTTAGGGATGCTGTCAACCAGGAACAACCTTCCTGCATCCACGCTGCTGCTGACACAACACACACACAATAGTTCAGGTTGGAGGCATTTCTAAAGTGAACTGTGTGTTTTGTGAATGTGTGGACACACTAACCTGTGTGGACCGGCGTAGAAAGGTGGAGTGGTAACCGTGAATGTGAGCTCACTGTCGGGGGACTCCAGGTCTACGAAGTGAAGGTGCTGCCGTGTTATATGGACCACTTCAGTTTCTTTGATCACCAGACAGCGGCTGGTACCAGGAACCTCTTTGGGAGGCTGATCTGGCATCCGCTCTATATGGACCATCACCATCTGAACCACAAAAGAATATCAGTACATTTCTCATATAGGAGTCATGGTAAATAATTTTCTGTTACAAACTGTTCATTTCTTAAACCTTCACAGTCTGGTTTGGGTCACATTTGACCCAGACCAAGAATTCCCAAAAGCTGAACTACAGATTTATTTAGAATGTCTAAATAGACTATCCCACATTAATAAATATAATACTGTAATTCCATTTGGATTATTTGTTTTGGTAGATTTATTGGCTCAATAGCAATCGCTTTTCAGGGTCATCAGAAAATACCACTTGCAGCCCAGATACTGTCCCAGGTTATAACAGATACAAGTGAGGTAGGGTGGCAGGTACAACACTGTGTGCAACTACAGTGGATTTATGTCTTCAAATGAACTGTATTAACATCTGCACTGTGTGTCCAAGAGTGGCAGACAACAGAATGGTGTGTTGGTTTACTGTACTTTTTAAACATCAAAATGAAATGAACATTAAAATGTTCAGTTAACCCTTAGGATCTATGAGAAGCTCTATGACAAAACGCCTAGGTCACCTGCAGTACTGCTATCAACTTCAATGGAAAGATTTGAAACTCAAATATTTGATCAAAACTTGATTAAAATTTGATAGAACAAAAGACTGTAACGGTGGGATGAGATGTGCTGCATTTCTTTCAATATCTTTGCCATTTTACAAAATGGAAAGAAGTAATTGAATCACCTCATTCTGGCTTCATATACTAAGTAACTCCTGGGCTTAAGTAACTTGTTCTTTTGTTTTCTACTGTATATTGTGTTCCTGCTCAGGAAATTAACAGCATCAGAAAGTCAAACAAGATTTTCATTAATTTCACTCTCAATAAATAGTTCAAGTGTTGTTGAATCTATTGAGCTGCAGCTTAGTCCAGTTACAATGACAGACTCAACTATAAATGGACTTAGATTTATTACCTGTGCCAATAGAAATAAACAGTTACTGAAGCACCACTGTTTGCCACATACAGTAAACTATTTCAACTGAATATCAGTGGATTCATGTTGCTAAACAGCAAAACTTAGTGGTTCCCGTTACCCACTTGAGGCTCTGACAGGTTCGGGGGATCGTGAAAATCGGAAAGCACCACCTCAAAGGAGTCATCGAACACCTCATTTCCGAAGTGTCTGTAGTAAACAACAGACTGAGCCAGGTCCTTCTGCAGAAAGTGGCTGACAGGGTAACCTGGATTAAAACCAAAACAGATGTAACATAAACCCACTCCATTATTTGTATATTACACTGCATTGTGTTGTCCATGTGTTGAAAACAGAATGAACTGCACTACCCTGTCTCTACTGACCTGTGAGTCCTGAACCAGGGATTTTCATGACCTCTCCAGCCTTTGGTGGACGTGTGATGTTAAAGAGGATGTAGTCGTCGCTGGAGTCCATGTCTGAGGCCTGGAGGGTGGAGCCTCTGAGCAGCGCCGTCTGCCCCTCAGACACCTCCAGCAGCATGTTGGTGATGAGAAAGGGAGGGCTGTCGTCCTTTGGAAGGATTTTAATGGGAAACTTGTGCCGGGTCTGATGGAGGCCGTCAGTGATGCGGAAGATGATGAAATCTTTGGTGGAGTCACTGTCGTCATGGTGATAATGAACCACGCCTGCTTTGATGTCACTGACTGTGAACATGAAGCCCTTTCCACCTAGATTAGGTATTAAACAATAAAATAACAGTAAAAAAAAAAAATTCAGAAACCTACATCTTCCATATTCCTCTTGAATGTCAGCTTATTATACTTTATAATAAGTTTATTACATGTAAGAATTTGCCATGATTTGACAGTGATAATGCTCAAATTTCTACAAAGAGTGATGTTGTTTCTATCTAGTACCTCTTACAGTCAGACGTCCATGCAGAAGGCCATCCACAGTGATGACACGAACCACATTCAGGTTGTTGTTGTCCACAATCTGTAGCTGCTCCCATGTTATTGGACGAGACTGACCCTCCAGCAGACTCAGGCCTGCAACACAGAGAGTTTATAGAACCATGATCTATATGCTGTGTCTTAAAAGGAAACAAAGAGCAATCAGAGGATGTAAAGTGCAAGTCATCCACTGTTTGAAGTGACAACAACTTCGTGGAAAATCAGTTTCTACCAACTCACCAAGGAACCCTTGTTCATGTCATGGAATTTGTTAAACTTTTAAGTTCCTTGTAAATTCATGCAGCTGTAAATACTGACTTTTACAAGGTTGGCTCGTTGAAGTAAATTTCATCATTAGTGCTTATTTTTGACTGGACTGGATTAAAGTTTGTACTGAACACCCAAGAAGTTCTAATAAATGGAAATGTGAACAGCTGAAATCAAATTAAAACGATACAAAGAGGGAAGAATTACTCACTTAAAAATAATAATGATGCGTTAATTCTCAAATGTTTATCCTGTATCTTCAATAAACTTGAACCTTTTTGTATAAAACGGATTCAAGGGAGCAGCTGGCCAGCTCAGTGGTAACATCATGGCCTGGGATGCATGGGGTCGCCGGTTCAATTCCGGCCGGAGACACATGCATACACTGAGCTGCCAGTGAGGGTCCTTGGGCCTTAATGCTCCCGCCCAATGGGCAGCACGGTGGTGCAGTGGTTAGGGCTCGTGCCTCACAGCAAGAAGAAGAACCATGGGTTCTTTCTGTGTGGAGTCTGCATGTTCTCCTCGTGACTGCGTGGGTTCTCTCCGGGTACTCCGGCTTCGTCCCACTTCCAAAGACAAGACATGCACCTGGGGAATAGGTTAATTGGTAACTCTAAATTGGCCCTAGTGTGTGCATGTGTGTGAATGGTTCTTAAAGTCCACATACTAATGAAGTACACTCCTTCCACAAGGTAAACATAATATAACATAAAAATATCCAGAGCTAAAAAAAACCTTTAGATTAAAGTTTTAGGACTTTCCAGATAATTCACGTTTTTCAAAGATTTCCAAGATAAGTCTTTTCACGAGGTGATACGTCAGTAAGTTAATCTTTTCCAAACTGGGCAATTTGTTTATGTTTTACATCTACTGCCTCAACATTTCAACATTCTTTCCTTTAAAGTGATAGTTCGGAATTTTTGACATTGGGTCTCATTTCCGAGTCAGCCCGAGTCTAGCAAATGTGTAGTTTAATTTTTTTTTTTATTCCACGCAGTCTTTGTAAAATCAGAGTTGACTGATGCTAGGCTAGTGAAGGTGATCCTCCCTCAGCTCGCC
>JAPSES010000102.1:4369601-4400518 GCA_029822895.1 Maxillicosta whitleyi
AAAAACATAAAATTAGGTCAATTTTGGACCCCTGTGACCTTGAAATTAGGTCAAGGTCAACCATCTTCCTTTCCGCCTTCTGCATGGACCCAAAGTACAATCATGCAAAATTTGAAGAAAATCGGAGTAATAGCCTTAGAGAAATCTTCCGGACATAGTTCACGGCTCACGGCTTCGGAAACGACACAAACACATTTAGCTCTGCACTTACGTGGGAGACAATAACATAAAAAAGGAAGTTGAAATGGAAGGACTCTGTACTTTGAAAGGTTAAGTATATTATTAATATGGCGGTAACGTACCCATGTTCCATGACACTCTGGGTGCATTGGTGTCTGCATTCCTGACAGACACGTGGACGGTCATCTCTGGACTCCTCTCAAAGTAAAAATCATGAACCTCAAATTCCACCTGCAGGAAGAATGAAAATAATGTCAGACTCCCCTGATTCAACCACAATGTCTGTTGAATGAAGGAGTGTAAAATAAAATGAACCACCTCATAGTTCCTGCGCTGGGGATGAGAGGAGTTCGGAGGTTGATACCCGATGAGCATGTCGTTGAGATCCAGCCACGTGAAGGAGGAGATTGGACGAGTGTGATCAGAGAGGTGGGTGATGAAGCCGTCCACAGGCGGTTTGGTGATGTTGAACACCAACAGCTGTTTGGACGTTTCATCATCTTCAGCGTCGACAGTAGCGGTCGAGAGTGGAGTGAGGATGAACTGATCAACTTCCAGGATAAACATGGACATGAAGGATGGTTTGGGAGGCTGGTTCGGCATCGCTCCGATGATCCGCACAGGAACCCACGCATGTTCAGACTACGCAGAAAAAGACAAGAAATAACGATGATCCACACAATCACATACATTTACTGGACTTTTATTTAAGGATTTTTTTTTTTTATTTAACCCATAAAGACCCAATCTTAACTTCCCAAATAAATTTTTCTTTCCATTTAACCTTTCCTAAATGATTTATTACCATTATTATTATTATCCTCTGCATTTTGAATTTTTTCAGTGAAAATCATCAATTTTTCTATATTTAATTCACTGATTATGTAGATCTTCATCAAATTTCAAATTAATGTTGAAGGTTATCACATCAAAACAGAAAAAAAAATAAGAAAAAGTGACTTTCAGCAAAATATATCATTAACTGAACATAAACCCAGTGTGTCCATCCACTCTCATTAATCCAACTCCATGGGTTTTACTGGTTAATCAGTGTTATAGAAGATGATGGTGTTTCCACGGTAACTACGGAGCCTCTGAATGTCCAAACGGTTTATATCTGATGACCATGAAAATATGAAAAACTGTATTTTACACCAATTATTTACATGTATTGATAGAATTAGTGGATCAACAGGTATTAAACTTTCTAGATCAGGGGATGGTTTTGTCAACGGTGGAAGTTTGGGTCTTAATTATAGAGCTACTATATGTCAACTAAATTGATGTTGTTGCCTGATCCTTTGATATAAGTGTAATTACAAGTTTGAGTCATGTTGTATGATTGTAGACCAGGCCCTAGTTACAAGAAACGACAACAAGTATTAACTTCTGCTTCATAATTAGTGATGAAAACGGTCCCATTACCTTATATATGCTGCCACTTCTGGTGTCTTTCAGGTCCAGTCTGATTGCAATGTAGTCTATATCTGGAGATGGAGGGTCAATGTGCTGATACCTCAGTCCCATCATCAGGAAGTCATCGCAGGGGATTTTGGTGAACGTCACCAGCTTCAGACCCTTCAGGCAGCCCTCAGATTTACACATAGCCCTTTCTTTATTATCTGAATAAGAAACATGACAGAGATTGCACTGAGATTCAGCATTTAAACAATAAGTGAGGCAGAATTCTTCATCATTTTAATTCCTAAACCTGGAAACTGTTTAATTTTTGGTTGGCAGGATTGGAGATGTGGAGTTGAATTAATGAAGAATTAAGACCCAAACAGAGCATTTATAGTTTATGTAGACGACAGGGGAATGTTTCAAAATGCATAATTACATTTTTTTTTAAAAAAAGCCAATTATCAGTCCTTTAAAGTCCTGTCCTGTGCATTTTAACCAGTAATTACTCTGTGTAACCACTGTCATAATGGTGACTGATGGAACCCCCCTGAGCTACACTTTCCATCCAACAATCCATCATTTACACAGATGTTTTGGCAGATAGACTACAGGGTACCTTGTTGCTGCCGCAGGTGGATGAAGCTCTCCGGCTCGTCTCCTCTCTTGGTGGCTTTCTGCAGCTCGCCGGTAACCACCCGACCGTGTGCTGGCAGGTGGGTGTCATGGTTACTCAGATGGACGCTACACTCCAGATTGGACTTCCTCTCGTAGCTGAAGGACACCACGTTTCCATCGATAATATTGGAAAGGCTGTAGAACTCAGGAACCTCCAGAGATTTTGGTCCCAGTTTGATAAGGCTGCATTCAGGTTCAATAACATCTACATGGAGAGTGAAGACTTCCATATACGTGTCTGCATCAGTGAACCTGGCCAAAAAATCGGATTATTAGCCTTCCATTTCAACGAAAAAAAACTATACGACTGTCAAAATGATCTGCTATAAGAAAGGAATTACAGATTTACACTTATTTACACTTATCACACAGAAAGCAAAATAAAGCATCAATTAATAATAATGTTGTCATAGATTTGCAGAAATACCTGTACAGCCGAAGCTTGACAGTGTCTTCTTTTAACAATGGACATCCATTGTGGACATACTTCACTTCATCAGCCAAATAGTGACAATCAAACACCTAACAACACAGGAACAACTGTTAATAGTAGCTATTAAAAAATGCTTGTAAGAAATGTAGATTCCTCAACTTAATTAGAGCAATCTGTGCTAAACAACAGATATGTGGCATTGCATTAGATCAAGTTACTACAGCATCAAAACCTAAGTGTACTGACTCCTGATATACTGCAAATATGATAAATTATTAATTATGGAGAACCTACCACTGCTTTTATTGTATAAATGAATATAGAACATAATTTTAGAAGATATTAGTATTTCTTACATGAAAAATTACATGGTGTCGGTTCAGTTTGTCCTGTCTGATGCCAATGCAAAATATCATTTCAATTATGACCTCACTTTGAGTAGACAGACAGACAGATAGATAACCATCCTTAACCCATAAAGACCCAAAGAACCACTCGCAACCAAAATCATCTACCAAATCTATAAAATGTTTAATAACTTCTGATCCACTAAATCTATCAATCCATGTAAATAATTGGTGTAAAATGCAGTTCTTCATTGTTTCATGGTTATTACATATGACCCATTTGGACATTAAGAGGTTCTGTTACCATGCAAACCCTCATCATCTTCTACAACATTAATTCACCAGTAAAACCCATGGGGTTGGATCAATGGCAGTGGATGGACACGTTTGTTTTATGTTCCATTAATGATAAATATTGTTGGAAAAAGTCATGTTTTCCTCATTTTTATCCATTTCTGATATTATGGCAAATAACTTTAATTTGAGCTTTTATGAACATCTACGTGATCGCTAGATTAAATATGGGAAAATATCAGATTTTTACTTTTTTTTTTTTTTAAATGCAAAATAAAGAGGAAAATATTAAAATAAATGGTGATAAAACATGTAAGAAAGGTTAAATAGAGAGAAATTTTCATGTTTATTGCCACAAAAGAAGTACTGGGTGTTTATGGGTTAAATGATGGTTCTGTATATAGTGGTGTTTGAGTGATGAGAGTCTTGGTTCTGCACTGCCGAGGGTGAAATATTCACCAACCTCCTTCCTCTGAGAAATATACCTCATAGAGCAGTTAATGATTTTCCTCAGCCCATCTTTACTGTAGAAGGATTCAACCTTTTCTAGATGCTGCTTTTGTGTCAAACAATGATTACAACCAAATCATCTGAGTTTTTTTTGAAGTTACAACATTAAGTTTTTAACAAATTTTTAGTCCTCTCAACTTTTTTGGAAGGTGTTTCAGGTTTAAAATTGATTTATATTACCAAATGAAATGATGGTGACCACATATTAAATACATGTCATGAAAAATGTCAGTTTTTGTATTTTTCATATTTCCATACAGTCCCAACTTAACACTTAATAGTGTTTGTAAAATTTTAATAATAAATGTAAGGGAAGCAGGTGTGATAAAGCATAATGATTCAACTTTAATCCTAAACTTTCAACTGCAAGAGCATTGGAGGTTTGTAACATTCAGCAGAAGACTTTGTCTGTCAACGCTGAGTCATTAGTAGGGAGACAGCACGTCTGCCTGGAAAACAAAGGAAAACGGATGGAGAACGACCTGATTCACATGAAGTTCACATACATCTGTCTCCTTTTAACATGAAGCTGAGGCCTCTGAGGACATAGACAGAACATGATGGGCACAGATAAAGGGTTTGTGAAAGTCTAATCTGCATCTCTTGTTCAACTTGTCCGTATGCATCTGTTATTACTAACACTTACTTCTTTAAAGTCTGCTCATATTATCTTTAACTGCTTTACTGTCTTAATTATAAAGTCAGTTTTCTATTCTCTCTTTTAAATCGGTTTCATTCACGTTTGTTATTGTTGATTTTGTTTTGGTTGTATTTATGTCTTTATTGTGCAGTTATTACTCATATATTGTGCTTCAATTTGAATAAAATATGATTCATAACATTTTACTGATTTTTAAATCACAGAATAATAATATGAAGGAGGTGATAATCAGATGACATAACTTCTGGAAAAAAAAAACAATTCCCTGTCAGACTTCTTTAGAAGCTAGAAAATTACAGAAATGAACATCAACAACATATAATTTTTTGGTTATTTGTGACTGAGGAAACAGTAGTTTTGTTGTGATTAATTCAGATCATTTCTTTAATAAATTATCACACAATAGATTATGACTTTATATTAGTACAAAAGAAAACCCAAATGACTTTAAAGGTATATTATTGACAAATGTAGCTGTAGTTTAGTAATTATTTCCTAAATTGTATGTTTAGGTATCTCATATAATTTTGGTTAAATATTAAAAAGTTGATGTGTGGAATGGGCTCAGGCTTTTTTTTTTCAATAATTAACTAACCTTTCACTGTGCAGTGGAGCTGCTAGAACATGACAAATGAACTGGAAGACAGCTACACTGAGATCTTATTACCAGGGGCACTAATGATATATTACATGGTTTCCTGTGTGTAAACTGTCAAACACTGTTATGGATGCATAATGCATGCCTTAAGACTACACTCCATGGTTTTATACAGACAGTAAATTGTGCAGAACACACTGTTTTTTTTGTTGGGGTAGAGTTTTTCCATTACCTGAGGCATGACTTTTCCCACTCGTTGAGTTATGGGCTCATTTAACACCACCTCCACCTTGCACGCATCCTTTTGGCGGGGGATGTGGAACTGCAGGTCACCCTCCTGAAGGTAGGCCGACTGACCCCGTTTCACCTTTAAACCTCTGTTGATTTTAACAAGGGACTGGAGCGCTGAGCAGGTGGTTCCCAACAGAAGCACCAGGGGAAGAAGAAGTGTCCAGGACGCGGCTGGTTTCAGTGAACACATCACTGACAGTCACAAGCCCACGCTCACTGGGTGAAAAAAGCTCCTTTCAAATATAACTACACTCCAAGATTTTATTTAACTGAAGGTGGTTTTCGCTCCCAAGGAGAATCCTCATTTTACTGTGGTTTTGTGGTGATGCTGTGGTTGTAAATGGAGGCCAGCTTACATGACTGGTCAGGATCTGTGAAGAAAATGAAAGAATACATAAATATATCCATTCACAGTATTCCACTACATCTCAAAATAAGATATTGTGTTTTTTACTCCTCTACTACACCTGTCTGTCAGCTTTTATAGTAGGATTTTTATTCAGGTCACAGTAAAATTTGAATCTCAAAAGAGAGTTGTTTGAATTTTTGGAGATACATGGTTATATTTGATTATAGAGTTGGGGGGAAAAAACATTATTAGACCATCAAAAGTAATCAAAACAATGTTTATGCAATCAAGTACTAACTCATGTGTGTATAATGTGACTAAAACAGTCAGAAAAGAAAACATGGAATGCCTAAAAACACTGTTTTTGTCCGCTATTGATGTAAGAACTTACGTCTACTTAGTCAAAAAAATGAGCTCACCCTTAAATAAACAGCCATAAAATGTAACATCTACTTTAATGCAGCTGTGAAAATGAATCCAAAAACATCATATATAAAAACACTGACAGTAAATATTAATACGTACTTTCACTTTTCATGAATTGATAATATTACTTACTTAACTTGTGCATGCACAGGAATATTTAATGGATCTGAATACTTTTTTCTACCGATGCATGTAGTGTACATCAAATATGTAATATTGCTTTATCTTTTTTTTTTTTTTTTTTAGAAAATGGCTGGTCTATTTATAAAAAAAGCACTACTACTACTGTCCATCATTTCAATTTTGTGTTCAACCAGTGACCCCTAGTTTCTGTGTTGTACCGTCTGTTGATAAAACAAATTAAAATAAAGTAATAAAAAAAATATTCAATATTGCCTATGATGAAAAGCTCTGTTTTTCCAGATTTATGATGAGATATCTATCAGACATCTTTCATGGAAGCAGCCAAAAACCACAAGAAACAATATTAGACGAGACGGTTCGTCCTACAAGCTGAAGCATGAACCAGCCCCAGTAAAGCACACACACAAATACACCAACACCCTTGATTTGTAACAAACACCAGACTGAAGTTAGATATTCCATAATTAAACACAAAAGAGAAAATAAAAAAAATGGTTCTGATCCAGCTCCAGGCATGTTCCAGAACTCTTGCAGTATTTGCTCCATGCTCAGCTTGTCAGGAAATATGTTTATTACCACCAAATGTTTCCCTGAGGCTGAACAGGCTCTGGTAATGACATGAGGTTTTCAGTGACCTTCGACATTTACACAGTCACCCCCCAACATGGAACTTCCTACTATATAATTCTTTTATTATCTTTTAGTCCAACCATAATTGTTCAAAGCAGTAGGGGACAAATCTCCCATAAAACTCTCCTTAAAATGTCTTAATAGTTGAGTTTTACGCCCGCAGCCTGAATCCGCTCTAGTCTTCTCACTGAGGATTTGCGGTGGAGTTACTTTGTGTCTGAAAACAGGCTTCAGATGTCATCCTGCCGCATTCCTTCAACACTTGTCTAGGACACCAAACTAAGACCTCACACAGAAAGCACCTCGAACAGAAAAGCACCTTATAATCAGCCTTGGGATTGGAGCGACATGTTATAGCCTGTCCCCCACGAACAATGCTTGTGTATGTGGAGCCGCTGAGATCATGTTCAAGGAGCTGCAAACAGGAATCTAATGGTCACCTCAGATCCCATCCTGACTGCGAACACATACTTTAAACCTGTTTTTATGAAATGCTTCTGTTTCATTTTGGCGAGTTCTCATATTTTAACTAAGCTGTATTGTGTAACTGTATTTCACAGTTATAAATACTATGTGCTGCAAACAACATCAACATAGGTTAACATGAGATGTATCTGGATGTGTAATGATTAATATTTCTCTGGACAATAAATTAATCGATCAGATAGTTGTATATTATAGCAGCTGGTGAAGAAATTTGGCATCATGGCAGACCCTGAATTTTATTTTTTACAATGAAATGGACACATTGAGAACCTGTAACTGTAAATTTCTCCACTGTGAGATATAAGAAGTATCTTATCTTATGTTAGTTTTGGGCCTTAATTCAATAACTTTAAACAAATATTATTTTTCCTGTTCTCTGTGATCTGACTTTAAAGTATTCAGATCCTATACTTAAGTAAAAGTAATAATACCACAATGTGAAAATAGCACATTGCAAGTTAAAAGGACAGCTTTAAAAACTCTATTTAAGCAAAACAGTCTACATGCAACTAAATGGTCAGCCTTTTACTATTATATATGTATTTAGATTAATGTAGTTCCAGCATTAATCTGCATTTATTTTACTGCTGTAGAGGTTTAACATTGCATAATTTTGTTTAATCTACATTAATGCATCATATGTTTGTAGCACCGCTGTCCTATATGACTGAAAATTTAGCTCATGAGGTTAGAAAATGAGCCATTTTCTGTTCTGTGAAATTATTTTTACAGATAACAAAGTATTTAAAGACTTTTAAAAGGCATAAAATAGATTTTCAAACCCATACGGTAACATTCAACCCTTCAATTTATCACCAAGAATAAAAAGTGTAATCTGAAAAATAACTGTCAAGTGTAGTAGAATACATAGTACAACATCTGCCTCACAGATGTAATGGAGCAGAACTATAAAAAAAAAAAGCATAAAATTGAAGTATGAGTGCCTAAAATGTACATTTAACAACAATACTGGAGTAAACATTACCTTCCACCATAGACATATACGAATTACACATTAAAAGTACTAAACAAACACTTTAAACCTCTGTTCCCTTAAAACATTTGCAATTATTTAAACTATAAACTCAAGTATGGAATATTGACTGATCTGTCATAAATCAGAACAATATTTTGTAATGCATTAGAGTAAGTGGCATTAATGCCAACGTGTTGAGCAGTATCTTCCTGATGGGTCGCCAAAGACACACAGAATGGCGTGAGGGGCGGCATTTAAAGAAAAGAACCAAAGTCCAACTGCATACCACAGCAAAGACAAGATCACGTTTTAGCAGATAACACCGTGTCATCATATTAACTTAATGCAAAAAGCTCAAAGGCCACAGTAATCGGCCTTGTTAAGGTTCTGATGACCCACTGACTGATGTGCATCCCACTGGGGAGGCAGCAGATGGGAGGTGGCAGCGCTGGGAAAGGTCCTAATGTTAAGCCGCCTCGAGCACCCGGAGGTTCCTGTCCCTGTTTGCAGCTCATCCTCTTCCTGTTTTGGTAGAGCTTCATGTTACAGTCACTTTACAATACAACCTATCCAAGCTAAGAATCTGTCCTACTTCATGTCAGATCCTGTGGATTGACATCGCGACTAGATAAAAAAAAAAAAAAACATCCTCACCTGAAATTAACCCTACATGTCAGGAGGGAAGCTTTATGTTTCCTCCACTGACATGTCATTCAGGCGAAGGCTTAGCATCTGCTGAGTGTCAGAGTTGGCGCTTCTAATGACAGGCTACATTTACATTCCTATGGTAAGCTCGTAGGCTGACGGTACAACATGCACTAATCCAAATTCAAACAGAACACAGTGTGGGATAGTATGGTACCACTCTCTCCTGTTAATTCACACACTCCACTAATGTTACACTTCTACATCAGGTTGCAGGGACAGACACCTGTGAGAGTCTTATGTGAAGCCTCCATTCACAGCAGTATTTACAGTAGTATTTTTCAATGTAATTTTAATGACCAAAATTATCGCACTGACCGACAGAGTTCTACATGAATCATTTTGCATGAAGTTCAACTGTATGACGTTGACACGCGAGTTCACATTGCTAATACACAGGGGTTTTTTTTCTTCTTTTGTTCTCAAAGACAATACTACTGTTTTGTCAAGAACAGAATGAGATAAAATAAAGGATTAATCAATTAAAAACTCCAACCACCAGAAATGGTAAAGACACAACTGAAGAGAACAAAAAAAAACAAAACAACGAGCATAAGATAAAACTCCAACCTTAAAGCTACACCAGCCAATCAGCCACTTAAATAAAAGCTAATATCAGTTGTGAGGATGCACATATGGTTATGGTTATCAGAAGGCTAAGGAATAACATAGTCTTAAGTAAAACTAGTAAAATCTTTAAATATGAGCTACAGACAGGGAAAATTATTAGACCAACCCTTGTTTTCTTCAATTTCTTGTTTATTTTAATGCCTGGTACAACTAAACGTATATTTGTTTGGACAAATATAATGATAAAAACAAAAATAACTCATAAGAGTTCAATTTCAGAGCTGATATCTATCCATTTTAAATAGTTTCTTGATAATAACCAAAATAATTTAAGTTCTTACATCAATATCTATGTCATTGTACTGACAAAAACAGTGCTTTTAGACATTCCATGTTTTAGTCGCATGATACACACACCAGTTAGTACTTGATTGCATAACCATTGTTTTTGATGACTTTTGATGGTCTAATAATTTTTTCCACAACTGTATTTGGTGTGTGGATGTATTTTGTAACTTAATGTTTTTGATCCTACTGGACAAAGGGATGTCAATAGCTACTTCACTGTTCCATTAATGGAAGGGGGGGGGGGGGGAGTCATATGTGTGGAGTTCCTACTGAAGTATAGCTGGAAATGAACAGATCGACATTATATAAACATAGAAAAACTCCTGCTCACAACGACACAACATAAGAACTACCACTATTGTCACATCTGCAACTCCAAAAAATAAATAAATAAATAAAAAATCACCCCATATGCAAAGTAAATAATGGCTGGAATGATATTAACTTAAAAAAAATCTCCCTATCCATACCAACACTGCAAACACAGTTTTTATTAATCATTATCACCAATGGAAAAAAGGCCAAAATGCATCAAGAAAGCGTTATCTTCTCACTGTCTAAGCCTAAATACAACATTTACTGAGGTATAAAACAGAAGAGCTGTATGTTAAAAGAAATTACGAGACAGTAGTCAAAGGTAAACATAGATCTTTTAAAGCAACCTAGTGGTTACACTGTCTTTCTTAATAAAGACAAATAGGCTCGCTTTAACCAGATGGTGTAGACAGGGTGATTTCTGTCTGAACATCCGGGGTCGAATGTTTTTGGTGGAAAGTCTGTGTCACAAATTATCAGTATTAGACTGTGGGAATTGCAATCCTTAACTCATATAACCTTTATTTATTTTTTTATTTATTTATTTTTTAGAAAATTACAATTTGTGGTGCAACTTCAGGAGCACTGACCTCCACTGACTGCTTCTTTCATAGGAAGTCGCTGATATTTGATTTTTATTTCTTCTCAGTCAATACCATTCTATGCACATCACGATATTCATACAGCAGGTGGTAAAACATGTGCTTTCTATCTGTTTACAGGTTTATCTTCCTCTCCCCCTTCATCCTGCCTTCCACAAATGCAAACCACAAATCAGCGCCCGGCACAAAACACAGAGCGGCGGGGGAATGTGATGTGTCATGTAACAAGTGGCTTCGCTCCACAGCTGGGAATGCCTGTTACATCCATTCACAGCGATGCGTCTTCTTCTAATCTTAATAATGACAGGGTCTTTAGAAGCCAGCAATTTTCAGAGAAAGACGAGGAAAGAAGAAGAAGAAAGCATTCTGCCCAAAACATGAGCGGCTCACAATTGGCTGCCATCCAACAGCCTTGTCTTGGATGTGAAACAGAAAGACTTTAAAAGCTCACAAATACTCCCCAACTGCAAGATAGACGAGCTCAGTCTGTGATAAATGGGTGAAAGTGCATTGGTGCATGTTACAGCGCTGTAGGATCATGCAAAGTAAGACAATATGACTGATGTCAGACTTCCTAAAAATCTGATTTGTCTTTGTTAGCGTGTCTTGCAGTGAAGATTGTTATTAAACTGTTAACTTGATCTTTGCAAAAAAAAAAAAATCTGACAGTAAAAGACAGTGATGAGAAAGAAACAGATGGAGTAAATAAAAAAAATAGAACATACATTAAAAAAATGAATAAAAAATAAACCGTGGTGATCATTGTAAGTTCCCCAGCAGAAATCTGTAGACATCAGACATTTAGACATGTTCTTACCTGATCTGATAACATCTGGCACTTCCACCGCCTCTTCTTCTTCTCTACCTGTCTGCACTGCACTGTTTTCAAGCAGCAACTATCTAATTGACAGAATCTCCCTCACTCTTCAGTGACAAACTCCACCCATGAGCCAGTGATATGAGAAGAGAGGCCAAGGCAGAGAGGGAGGGCAGGAAGAAAAGACATGGGACGCCTTCCTTTTCTTGTTACCGTTCCTGGATCAGTAATCGGAGCGGAAAAACCTAAAGACAAACACAGAGCTATGAGATCAAAGTCTTGTCCAAAGTGCCTGGTGATTTTAGCAACAGCTTTGTCATTATTGGACAGAAAGGGGCAAAGATAAAAGGCTACAGATTTCAGTAATGTATATAGAAGGCCAAAGAAAGAAAATGACATCGGCTACACTTAAAAGGACACATGAGCTGTTGTACAAGAGCATACGTTTTCCCACAATAAAAATGGTATTCTTTGGCCTCTTTCACTGAAGTTCATCAACACAAAACACATTCATGTGAGTAAAGCTCAATGTGTGGAGACCAACTACAGTAAAGGAGTATGTTTCATAAAAATGTTTCAGTCAGATTGGTCTATATTACAACACTTGAACACTCAATTTTTGCTTAGATTAGATCAACACTAGGACAGTTTGAAAAAAAAAAAAAACATAAAAAAATCAGCATATCAAAACAATCAAATCAGCAATTTATTTTTTTTTTTTTTGGTTTTGTTTTGGTTGTTGGGAACTTGGTGTATGTTTTCTGTATTGAAAAACTTGGTCTCTACTTGAACGTTCATTGTATCTCTTCTTTCACACCAGAAAATCAACAAATATTTGATTTGATTTATATTTGATTCAAAACAATAAAGTCAATATTATTTATATGGCCCAATCTTGTGCCTCACAATCTATACAACATCCTCTGTTCTTTGACCCCTCAGTTCAACAAATGAAAAACTGAAAAAAGGAAGAAACCACAGAGATGGGATTCCTCTTCTATGAACAACAAAGCGATATAAATATAGTCTCATATGGAAAAATCCACACTTAGTACATACAGAAACAATTTAGACATATATTATGTACAGTGCTGAATACTGACAACTCAGCTGTGTAGTGATGAGCAGTCAGTGGACAAGACCTGAGCATCATCCCTCCAACATAAGGATTTGGACAGAAGGACAGGATACCCAGACACTAAGGAAGACTCATTTGTACACACCAGTCAGACTGAAGAGTGACACACAAATATAGAATTTGCAAACTCTACACAAAAACGAATTAACTGTGATAATGATGATGATAGTTAGAGGTCAACTAAACTATCCCAAACAAGATCACTGGCCCAAATATGTCAACCTTAATTAGCAAATACTGCAATATATGGAGCTAAATCCCAAACCAAGCCTAGAATTAACTGCAAAACATGTTGCCAATCATCTTGCCAAAAAGCCAGTAAATCCACTAATATCGATAATATAATTTGCTGAGGGTTTCTTACTGACCACTATTACAACCAACTTGTCAATAAAGATTGTTTGGAAAACATATAATTAAACTGATTACAACTGACAACAATGGAGATCATAATCTGTGTTTGTTTGTTTTGGGGTTTTTTTTTGGGGGGGGGGGGGGTTAATAAATTGTGAACATGAGATGATAAGATGAAACAAAAAATGAGAAGGGGAACATTTTTACAAATCACTTAACTTATTAACATATACAGCAATGGGAGAGCCGCCATTTATTTTGTAAATATAAATATGTCAAGCCTGACTGGAATATTACACAAACTATAACCACTGTGTGATGCAATTAAAAATACTGAGGTACCAATAACAGTCACCAAATTAGACCAAAATGGGGAATGGTTCACACTAATGCAATGAGAATAAATGGATTGTGAGCGTTGTAGTAATAAACCCCAGAAAGAGCTCAAACTAGTATGTAGTAGAGCCTGCAGGGACCCAGCAGCGGCCTAAGCAATATTTACAAAAATAAATGCAATTGATGCCAAATGGTGACAAGTGAGTGATCATATCCAGTGACAAATGGTGACAGCAAGAATCACTAACTGCTATATATTAGGAAAATGTCACTATTCTTGCATATAGATGGGATGTTTGATATAAATGTTGTGCTGTGTGTCTTATCTCTCTTCAGGGTTGTGGATAAAAGGTTCAGGTCTACACAAGCCGGGGCCTCCATCCATCCAATGTCAATCTGTTCATGAAGATCTCTCTCTGTATCTTTGTTCTTCTGGACTCTAACTGAAAACCTGATCTGTGAACAAAGGCCAATGGTAAATTCTATACACATATGTTAAGTTTATACTGTAACTGTACATACAACTATTATAGAATGAAGCTTAAATGGCTAACAAAATATAACTTAAATGACAGAATTAATGATTATTAGCTTCATTTTACTTTTGTAATTGTTCTGTACAATCACAGTATGCAATCACAAGTTAAACCCTAACTATGAAACCAAATTAGTTTCAGAGAACTAATGCATAAATAAGATACAACCGTGATTCATGTAAGAGTTAAATTACCTCACTTGGTTCAAAGCTAACAGCAAGTAGAAATACATACACCATTGAATGGCGTTTTAAATATAGGTTTATCAAGAATACCCGATATTTCTCCCTCATACCCAACACAGGTGCTGTTTTTCACAGAAGTAGCGCGAGAGAATTAATTGTGATCTAAATAGCATTTTAGCTAGCATTAGCAAGACGGCTAACGTTTGCTAATGCTAGGTCAGTAGTGTTTGTAGAATGATTCCCTGGTGCTACGGTTAAATTAATCTACAACTCGGTTATCTTAGGTTCAGAAGATAAAATATGAATGAATTACACAAATAAATATAAACTGACCTGATTACGTCATGATTAATATTCTTATTACGAAGTCGGCAGGATCTTTTATTGTTTTCTAGCTGTGCCGCGATGCCCTTTGACCTTTTCAGGAAACCAATCCGAAAACGTACTTAACCTTATTACTACTTATTGTGAAGTGTTACCTGGTCATAAAATAAACAACTAAATCTTAATTATGTCCTCATTCAACCAGTTTCAACCAAAATTGTGTAAAGATCAGTAATATACTATCATAATAGCCTATAAATAATGACAACTCCAAGTTTTTCTCTTTGTAAATGTAAATATTTTCACATATTTACACTAAAACAAAGTATAATTTCACAAAAAAGGCCAAAAAATTTGAACAGATATCACAAAAGTGTAATTTAACAATATTCTTCCTGTTATTAAATGTTTTGTAGATGCAATGTGTTTGTAAGTTATAACGAGCATGTCGAAATGATAAACTGAAACATAATATTGTTCAAATTACACTTATTTTTCAGTTTGTTCATGTTATTCATTTTGTTTGAAAGGATAGTTTGTAGATGTAAACATTTTCATTGTTTAATTTTTCTCATTTTTTTTTTCTCTAAAAGAAAAGGTTCGAGTTGACATTATTTATTATGTTATTATTTCCCTGGCTTGGCCCAGCTCAGATCAAATTTAGATGAATGTGGCACCTGAAATAAAATGAGTTTGACAGCCCTGCCCTATATGGACTATGGTGTTCACACATTATGTTTCTCATAGCATTTTGTCATCTGAATGTAACATAAAAGAGCGTATTACATTTTAGGCCATAGTCACTTGTGCCATCACTTGAGTGAAATTTTTCCAGTATGCGCCTGTTCAGACCAGTGCAGGACTTTGACTCATTACAGTGCATGGTACAGTGTTTGTCAAAAGAAAGTAACATTCCTGTGCTTCATAATGGCACTGCTTCACTAAGTCCTGACAGCCCCTGCGGTTCCTGCAGACCTATTAGTGCTCACAGTGTTACTCTACTCTGCCAGGGGGAGAATTCAACAGCACTCCAACAGAAAAAGTAGTGATACACGAACACATCTGAGCCATTTAAAGACTGTTTGAAGTCAGAATGGTCAGAGGAGGATTTTCTCCGGTGTGCTTGATCTTCTTCCTGCTGTGCTCTGCTGCAGGGTTGTTGCTGATGGATCATCGAAGAGATGCAAAGGATGACAAGGAATTCAACAAAGCCATTCTGGAAATGCTCCATATTGATAAAGTGTCTGCAACCCATCAAGGAAAGCCACATCCCTACATGAAGAAGGTGTATCAGCGTTTGGACTCAGTGGAGGCTCAGGATGTAGAGAGATCAGATGGGACGCTGGTGCAGAGCTTTAGGAGCAGTGATGGTAAGAATCTGAGATAGATTTGTTTGTTGGTTTGAAGTTTTAATCAGTTTTGTGTTGTTGTTTTTTTTTAACTTAATTTTTATTTAGTTTTGGTCATACAAATATACACAATATTTTATAGACATGAAAATATCTGAACTTGAAGAAAATAGGAAAAAAAGAAAAAAAAGGATAACTATAGTATTGATTACAATTAATGATCACCAATTAAATATGAATGAATGCATTAAAAGGTTAATCATGGGACTCTATCTCTTTGTAAACACCTCTCTCTGAATTCTAAGTACATACGTAATTTGCTCCATTTGATAGATTTCCCTCACTTTCTCCAAATGTTATACAGTATATGTGGGAGGTTTCAACCACTTGATAGTGATGTACTTAATAAAATCAAGGAAGAGCTGATTAAATTTTGGAGGTGATCCGGATCACTGTCTGGATCTAGGAATTTTTTAAAGGATTCTCTATTAGTTATTATTGGCGTTGTTGTGGTACTAACACATGTCCACCAGACATGATGAGCTACATCATGAAGAAGACCACCATTACAGAAATGTCAATTTTCACGAATAACTATTCAACAAATAACGATATCAGTGTAATTCTAATTGCAAAAGGTATGTTTCCAGTGTCAAGAATCTAATAAAATAGATAAAAACAAACAAATATGGCAGTGATATTGCAGGGTATCAGTCACAATATGTGGAGGGACTGTGCTGCTTGGTGGAGGTTTGTGCTCTCTGAGTGCTTTTCTAGTTTATTTATTTAATGAATTAAAACCTTTTATTTTTAGGTCCAGACCTTGCCCCCCCTGGATGGATCTGGTTTAATGTTAGCACCCTGAACCCTTCCATGCTCGGTGCAGAGCTGGTCCTGTTCAGGAAAACTCTCCACCCACGTCCACTCAGCTTGACCGTCACTCTGCACAGTGTGACCATGTTGAAGGGGGCTTTGAACGAGAGTCCAGCCCTAGAGGAGAGACTCCTGACCCTGGACCAGAGACCCTCGTCTGGATACGATGTGTTCAATGTGTCCACTGCTCTGGCTGTGAAGCCTCTGGATGTGATGGGCTTCCAGCTGCGTTACACAGACGAGAGTGGGAGTCTGGTCCTGCATGAAGCCCTGACACAGAGTCTGTACTGTCTGAACAGGAGCTCCCTGAGCGAACCTTTACTGGTTCTTTACCAGACACATCCCCTCCTGGTCTGACTGGGACCACAATTAGCAGAAGAACTGTAAATAGTAGTAGTTTTTAACCTTTCATTTATCTCAGACAAAATGTAGGTATTTCTCACCTTACATGTTAAATGATAAATGATGATAAATGAAAGGTTAAAAACTAATGGAAAAAAGGAAGACATAATGAACATACTACAAGTGTAAATAGTAATGTTTTTGGTGTTACTTAATATACACAATTGTTTTGGGGTATTTGTATTTTACTCAAGTATTTAGATTTTCTTTTACTCCATTACATTTTCAGGTACTTGTCAGGTACAATTTTATTCACTTCTTGTCCAGTGAAAATCACATATTTCAAGATGTACTGATTTTTAATGAACTGAAGGATTATTATTATTTTTTTTTTTTTTTTAATAGTTTGATCTTACAGTTTTCTGGCTTTTTAAGCTTCAAAAGCTACTTCAAATTCCTGGATTAGCTGGAAAACACACAACTACAACTGAAAACTTTTCTTCTGTGTTCATCAAAGGTTGGCTTTTTAGAATTAAATGAATTTAACAGGACAACAATAGGCTACAAACATTTGGTGACATAATATGATGCACTACTGTGGATTAAATGATCAGTTAATATAGTTTGACTACACTGACATTGCATACTTTACATTTTGCTAATGATATTTACATATGTTTTAAATACAAGACTTCTATTTGTATTGGAGTATTTTGATTTTTTTGGTCTTTTTTCTATAGGAGTAATAGGCACAAATGTTATTGGTTAATATTTCAAAGAGTAAAGCTTTTATTTGCATGTTTTCACTGGAAGGTGTGTTACTTTTTTCTACTTTGACCTGTATTAAATTGGTGAGTTTACTGCCCTCCAGTGGACAGAGAGAGTAACTACAACAAATCCTTTTATTATTGGATCATAAACAACAATATGATAATATCAACAAAGCTATCTGACAACATTATTCAATTATTATGATAAAAAAATGAGCACTTAAACTAAATTAAAAAAACCCAATATGACATGATTAGTTCCTGCCTGTTTTCATTGTTTCATAGATTTAATAAAACATTGTGGAAGTGTATTGTTTGCACAGACGATGCAGGATACTTCTCACGTTTCGACTCGGAGGCGTGAGTCTCTTTTTATTTCTCTCACACACTAACTAACATGGCGCAGCACATGAACAGTAATGCAGCATGTATAAACATTACGGGAACTCTTAAAGTGACCGTACGTATTATGTGAAGTGCAACATGAAAACCTATAATATAACACATAACTGAACATGAGTGTACAAAGGTGAATTATGCATATATGCTAAATGCTGAGAGCACTACAACATCCTTAAATGTCTGATTCTGTTGTCTACTTTTAGTATTAACTCATTGTTAAATATTTTGGAAGCCTGGTTTAGGCCTAAAGGTTCAGTTTCCTAAAGAAAATGAATTACCTTCACTTATTGCAGATTATCTTAGTTTTATTTCTGCAACTTATGAGTAAATGAGACAAATATTTACATTTCATTACATACAAAATAATGAGCATCAGTCAGTCTTAAGCCCTGAAATACTTTTTTCAATAGTGACACCTGCTTCACTGGGACTTTAGGACTTTATAGCAAATAAGTTTTTAATTTACCTGCAAATCCTGGCTCCAAATTTAAAGTATGTAATGTTTAAAACCAAAATACATTTTCTGTTAAATATATATATTATTGATTCCTTAATGGTATGTATAATTACTCACTGGAATATAGGTCATTCTTGTAGAGTTAATAGCACTTGGTACTATGTAGAAATCTAAATCTCTATTATATCCAGCATTAAAACACATTAAAAATCTGAACTAAAAATCTTTGACAATCTAAGGTCACTATTTATTGTTACTTCTTCTCCATAACAAAATGTTGGCCAAAATATAAGAAACATTTGACTTGTGTTGACATGAGTGAACCCTTATGTGAAATACCAGAGAATTAACGCAGTAAATTTCATATTGTCTGAACAAAAGAGTTAAAGAGACATAAAGTGCAAAGAGAGGTCACACTAAATACTTGCCATTTTGGTTTATAGGATGCATTTATTTCCCCAAAGCTATATCTAAATACAAAACTGAAAATTTCACATGTGGTCTTTTAAGTTTGCTAAAAAAAAAAAAAAAAAAAAAAGAAAGAAAGAAAGAAACTTAATGATGGCCAAAAGAACTGTAGATATGTATTTATTTGTACTATATTGACTGTTATACACTGTTGCCCATAAAATTGCAATCATTTTGTTTTCAAACACATTTTTCTTTTTATTCCTATTTATACACATCATTAATCACCTTTGACCTTGTGCTATGATTACATACTGAGTCCCAGTTACACTTTATCTATTAAAAATACATCACAGTGTCACAATCACTTTACGCAAAGAGGTAAAAATATTTTATGTCAACTTTATGGGCACCTTACTGAAGTTTTCCATTTGTGTGATAACTTTAGCGCCTGTCTTTTTTGTCATTTTTTGGCTGATTTCTGCGACTGCGTTTTTGAAGCAATGAAAAAAAAAGTTTGAGTATGAATCATTTAATGAAGGGCTTATAGTTGTATATGAATATGATATTTACACAATAGAAAGATTATATTAGTAAGACGCTTTTTGAGATATTCAGAAACTGCATAAACATTATGGTTTTCTTTTACTTTTGGAGAAATAGGCCATCTTTAATGGACCACGATCAACACAGGAAGTGACCCATTCTTCCTTTGATCTGATTGGCTGCAGGTTGAGTCAGTCAAGCTTTTTTCCAGCCAATCATTGACGCCCCTCCCCGGCAGCGGTCCTCCCTCCTGAAGGCGCAGTTTGTCCAGAAAACCTTGGATATTTTAATTGAGCATTAACGCGGACGGGGTTTTCTTTCACTTTCTTCTTTCTCCTGTGTGTGTGTGGTAGTATTTGGAGTATGTGTGCGCCGGGGGTGTAACGCGGCTGGTTGTTTTTCCGCGGTCGGACTGAGATGCATCCCCGGAGCGTTGAACCTGCTCCATCCCGCACACAAAGCCTCTAAAGCAGGCCGTGTTTTTCCTCCCACTGAAACGCCGCCTGATGATGCTCAAACATGTCGGGGAACCACTACAAAGGCCACGAAGTCAGCTGCTGCATCAAATACTTCATTTTTGGATTCAACATCCTGTTTTGGGTGAGCGGGTTATTCTGTTCTTATTCCCCGTGTGTGCGCGTCTCTTCCTCCGTTATTATGTGCGCTCCGGCCAATGGGGACGGAGGAAGGCCCGAACCGGCCTCTAAGGGATCCGATCGGTCCCGGTCCAAGTTCTGCGGCTTTATTGTGTGATCTGTTTGTCCGTTAATGTCCAGATAAAAGCAGATGCAGTTCGGTTGACAGCTGAGGGCTAATCGGCTTTTTGTTGTGAACTAATGACAGCTCAGCTCCTCAGTGTCATCTGCTCCTACATACACTCTGAATACACTGGATCACTCTGTGCAGGGACATATGTGTACGGACTGGACTCCAATACAGCCAGCATGGAGACTCACATGCATTATAACTGGGTTAGAAATGAAGCCAACATTAGAAAAGTCATCTTAACCTTTATTTAATGCGGAATGTATGGAGGTAGGGGCCTGGAGAAGCAGCCACAAGCATCATACTTACAATAAAATAGATTAAAAAATAAATTAATTAAAGTTTAACCTATAAAAAACCCAGTGTTACCTTTGTGCCAGTTCCCAAATGAAATGTTTTCTATATTTAACCTTTCTTAAGTAATTTGTCGCCATTTCTTATCATATTATCTGTGGTTTGCATTTTATCAGTACAAATCAGTTATTTTCCTGTACTTAATTTACTGATCATTTTAATATTCATTAAAGTTCAGATTAAAGTTGAGGGTTATTTTATCAAAAGCAGAGAAAACTGTAGAAAATGTGGCTTTTTCAGTCAAATATATCATAAATCAAGCATTTCCATCCACTGTCATTGATCCAACACCATGTTTTTTTTTTTTACTGGTGAATCAATGTTGTAGAAGATGACGGTGTTTCCACTGTAACAACAGAGCCTCTGAACATCCAAATGGGTGATATGTGATGATCATGAAAAGACGAATAACTGCATTTTACACCAATTATTTACATGTATTAATAGGACGAGTGGATTAACAGGTATTAAACAGTTTATTTCAGATGCTTTTAGATGTTTGGGTGTTTATGGGTTAAAGAATGACAGCTATAATTACAATAATACACGGAACAATGATGGTGATCAGCCATAATATTCTGATTGTTCACAGGCAAAGTGGTATTAATGTTGATTATTTCAATCCAATGGGACCATATTATGGGACCAGTAAGTGAGTGGATATATTAGGCAGGAAGTGAACATTCCTCATACAGTCCTCGAAGCTGATGTGTTAAAAACAGCAGGAGTAGGGATCTGAGCAACTTATAAGACAAACTGTGATGGACAAATCACTCGGTTAGAACATCTCCAGATCTTCTTAGATTGTGTTCATCATGTCTTCCATTCCAAATGTTCTTAGAGATTTTCTCATGATCAGACAAGTAGAGCTGAGGACAGATATTTTTACTTGCTGACAGTTTCAGCTGCAGCTTCAGCCGTCATCAGAGCTGTCAAACATTTCCCACGTGTCTAAAAACAGCTGATTGGACTGAGAAACTTTTCAAGATAAAATTTCCCAACCTTGTTCATTCCCAGTGTAAAATGGCTCATACCGACCAAAAGTATCTAAAGAACAACCTGATCTCAATCAACTGAGCATCAATGGGATCAGAACATTATTACCATCTGTCTTATATTATTTAGCTTCTCCTTTTCACACAAAACCAGCTCTGATCTCAGGCCTAGTCTCCACCAGGACCAAGACGTTAGCAGCAGATCCATGAAGTCCTGGTAGTGGACATCTGAACCTACATGGACCAGATTTATTTATCCAACACCTCCCACAGGTGATTAATAGTCCAGAGGTCAGGATGTCTTTCCTTAGTCCATTTGTGGTTGTTTCTAACTCCTGCAGACCAGGAACAGCCAATAGGACCTGGAGTTGTGTGGATGCTCTGACCCGGTCATCACCGTTATGGATCATTATGGACCTGGTCAGAGTCACTCAGTTCATTACATTGATCATTTTTGCAGTTTCTAACACATCAGCTTCAATGACTAAATGTTCATTTGTTTCCTAATATATCCAAACCAGTGAAAGGAAGCACTGGAATTAAATAATTAATATTATTACCACGTCTCCTCTCAGTGATCAGAATCAGTGCATGGTAGGTGGTTCTTATCTATTACAACCTGTAAAGCTCTACTGAATGACACATTTTAGAATCAGAACACAATGAGTCCACTTGTTTTATTATTTATAGGTACCACCAAATGGACACAAACAAAATGATAAAAGTAAATGTCAAAAAGTGCTTTATTTTTATGAAAAACAACACTGCATTTAATATTTCACTTAGTATAAGAGTGTAATGGTTATTTACTATTCACATTGTGATAAAATGTTTGTATGTTTTTAAAATTTTACTCTGTGTTGATTTTTGTTGAATTAGCTGAATTATTATAAATGTACTTTTAGATTTCTCAAATATTTGTCCCAATCTGACCACAAATAATTACTTTAAATCATAAATAACCATTAAAAGAGATGTGTCCTCTAATATTTTAAGTCATATTACAGCTCTGGAAAGTACTGACATGAGCACCTTTTTTTGACATGAAACAAATTATTTTTCACATAATACAGGCTCTATGATGATATAAAATACTTCTCAGATGCAGGAAAAATGACGGCACAAATTCACGTTAAATGGGTAAATAATGTAAAGCGCTTCGGGTGCCTAGAAAAGCGCTATATAAATCTAATGTATTATTATTATTATTATTATACAAAATTTCAGCCTTATAGTCTCAGTAGTTTTTGGCATATTGAAATTTTGGTAGAAAATGGGCTTTATGCCAACTTTATTGTAAAAATAAGTAGGACAGAAAAAGATTCTAGGTTCAGTAAGTCTATTTTAAACTATCCATCATCGCAATACACACGTCAGGAGTTGTTTTATGATGTAACTTTACAAAAGTAGATCCATAGTTACATATTTACCAAAAAGTTTTTATGCTTTGGAGCATTTATCTTCACACTGAAGCTGCAAAAGAAATACAAAATTCTGATATATGAGACACTAAGAATGAAGAAAAATCGTAATATTAATAATATAATTAGAAAGAGTATCTCTGCATTAATATCACAAAACATGAATGTGGTGTCTTTAAAATCTCAGCAGGAGACTGACCCCACTGTGGGACACTCAAACTCAGAGGAATGAGAGTGATCCCATATCACATCTCACCGGCCTCAGAGGAAACATGTTTTTTTTTTTTTTTTTTCAGAACAATGTGACCAACTGTCATCATGTCGTTTGACATTAACACAGATCCTCAGTAATCTGACATGACTGTGGTGTTTTGCAGCTGCTGGGCATGGCCTTGGTTGGAATTGGACTGTGGGCGTGGAGTGAGAAGGTGAGTGCTATGATGTTACATTGAAAAAAAGTGTTAATTACCTGTAAATATTAGTGTTAAAATGTCACTGCATATTTATTTACATCAGTTGAAAGTCAGTTTATTATATTTTGTCATATATCGGTCAGTGATAACCCTTGTGTTTTGCATTGGTTTTCATTTATAAACTCTTCCAGAAAACATTCTTTACTATTTTAATTGAGAAAACGAATTCACATATTATACATCACATTTATATTACGTATGTACAGGTAGTCCTCGGGTTACGATGTACCCGACTTACATTATTTCAACTTCATGAAGCCGTAGTCTCGTCCGCTATTACTGTACGACATCAAAATTTTGTCCGCCATTACTATACATATGTACTGTATACTGTACGTACATTAAGTACAGTATCTTATTTTTTACTTTATTTTATTAATATGAAGTGTAATACATGCATTTGGATAGTTATTTTGAGATTTAGGGGGTATTTAAGGGGTACTAAAGGGTTAATTCTGACTTTCGTGGAAATTCGGGTTACGACGACAGCGTAGGAAACGGAACTCGTTCGTAACCCGAGGACTACCTGTATTTTACTCTCCCATCCACTTTGGGTCGTGATTAAATTTGGGGAAAACAGCACCAAGCTACCAGGTGTATTATTATGAAAATAATAATCACCTTTTCACAGATATTTTAGCAAACTGCATTTATTATGTATGATAAACATCACTATTCCTGTGTATAAAACTAACAGAAATGTCATATTTCCAATAAAATGTCCACTGATGTGCTTCAGCCACAGCCATTTCTTTCACATTTAATAATAATGTTTGTACATTTACGTTATGTCAAATCTGCCCAGTGTAGTTTTAGTTAAAAAAAACCCTCTAAAATGTTATTTGTGTTTATGCAGGGGTTCTGTATGAGCATAAATAAACTCTCCTTAGTCTTATACTACAACAGCAGCATAAAATGAACAGAAAAAGAAAGTCACTAATCATTCAATTCTGAATTCTTTTTACAATCTTTCATTATTATTTCACTGCATTCAACTACTGTATCTGCTCTGTTATATTTGTTCTGTTCATGGTTGGCTTCATTTATGTTTCATTATATTTTCCGTCTCTTTGAGCCTTTCGGTGGTTTTCTGTCGTCACTGAGGAGCAGCTGGCTCAGACTGAGTGAGTGTTTTTCTGTCTCCTTCAGGGCGTCCTGTCCAATATCTCGTCCATCACAGACCTGGGAGGTCTGGACCCAGTCTGGCTCTTCATGGTAGTCGGGGGGGTCATGTTCATTCTGGGTTTTGCCGGATGCATCGGAGCGCTGCGGGAAAACACCTTCCTGCTCAAATTTGTAAGTTTCACGTTAAATTGGTCCCAGCTTCATTTACCCAAATATGTCCAATATTTGTGCACGTTCTCATCACGTTTGTTCTCCTGGTCCTGCACACGTTAGTTCTCCGTTTTCCTGGGAATCATCTTTTTCCTGGAGTTGACGACAGGAGTCTTGGCCTTCGTCTTTAAGGACTGGATTAAAGACCAACTGAACCTGTTCATCAACAACAACATTCGGGCGTACCGGGATGATATCGATCTACAGAACCTCATCGACTTCACTCAGGAATATGTAAGTCAGGAAACGAAATGAGGCACGAAGGGCTGGTGTGTCCTTTTATGGCGCTTTTCCACTCCATGGTACCGGCTCTACTCTACTCGACTCTACACGGCTTTTTTGCTTTTCCATTATGAAAAAGGACCTTAAATCTGCGATGCGATGTCACGACACTGCAGACATTGATTGGTCAGACCGTTTTCTCTGTGATTTACAAAAATCTGGCGCGGAAGTAGACAGTGAATAGTGAAACATTTAATGCACATGATGACAGAACAAAACTACACCATAGACGGTCGTAGATTCAGTATTTGGTGGCGGACGTAAAAATCCAGACGAAAAAATACGCAACGAGTGAGTTTTCGGCAACTCAGACGACACGGAAGTAACGCGCCGTGTCGGAGTAACAAGTCGAGCTGAGACGAGCTGGTCCGATAAGTGGAAAAGCATACCGAGTAGAGTCGAGTAGAGTGGAGCCGGCACCATGTAGTGGAAAAGCGCCATTACACACTTCTGGGTTAAATCCCTGAAATCGTAAATTTAAAGTATTGCAGAACAAAAGTGCAAATTCACAACTTTTCTGTCATAAAAATGACCCTTTTCCACCGTCCATCCCAACACTTCCACTCTCTCACAGGTCCAGTCCATGTTTTTTTTTTCTTATTTTGTCACTCATAGAATCATGTACCATTTCCTTTTACAAGCAAACAAAAGGATCAGGACCCTCCATTGATTCACGTGTAAATCTCATTGGAAAAAAGGCCTGTTTCTGCAGGACGGACTAATTATGACGTGTTTTTCCCGTGTGTGTGTGTGTGTGTGTGTGTGTGTACAGTGGGAATGCTGTGGTGCATTTGGAGCAGATGACTGGAACCTGAACATCTACTTTAACTGCACTGATGGGAATCCCAGTCGGGAAAAGTGTGGTGTTCCCTTTTCCTGCTGCACCAAGGACCCAGCGGTGAGAATCCCACACACGTTTATATATTTACACGTTACAAAAGTTCTTTAAATGTTTTGAATTACCATTAATCAGACCTTCTTTGTTATTTATTACCTACTTATGCTCTCCCTCGCAGTGCCATCAATATCAATCTAAGAGGTAAAAGTTCACCGAGGCAATTAAAGTTCTGTTCTTGTTTTTACAGGAGGATGTAATAAACACTCAATGTGGATACGACATAAGAGCTAAACCAGTAAGAAACACTTTATTCTCATATGTTCACTTTCTTTTGATTGATGCTTTAACAACCACCAGTCTTGCTTTTCACAACTAATAGTTAATTTAAAAAGACTTTTGTAGATTTTAAAGTGGCTGTTACTGGTGTGTGTTTAGATATCGGAAATATTACAAGATTTTTATTCAAGAAAAGGCCAATATTGGATACTTTTACTTTGAAATTGATTCCTTGTTTTTGTTTGATGTAAATAGATGTATGTTGAATTCAACCCCAAGAGCGAAAATTCTTCAAATACTCAAAACAGAAAAGATGACCATAAAATAATATGTAACTTCTACCCATCAAGTGAATTTGGAAGATGAGTTTTTGGTAGGAAACAGGAAATGTCTCTCTAATTAAATGTCATTTCCTTGAACTGTTTTTTTTTTTTTTTTTTTTTTTAATGTCTTTTTAGAAGACAGAAAACTAGAGCCAAAATAGCACATGTTTTATAAGGATAAAACTATCTTCACATGTTGTCAAATATCCCAAAAGTGTTTGTGTATTGTAAAAACTGTTTCCATACTAACCCTTTCATGCATGAATTATGAGAAACTTAATCAAGATTTTTTTTATTCCTCTTTAAGCATGAAAAAAACAAACAATGTGATTGATTTTTATAGAACCTATTTACAGTTACAAAACTATGTCTTTAATATTACAAGCAAAGAAACATGTATTTATTAATATACGATGTGAAAAGTACTACTACTGTGAAAAGAACAATTTTTTTTTTAAATATCTTTTTATTCTCTCACAGGTACATTTTGGGAATTGAGCTAATTGTGCAAGGCAGAGTGTTACACAAAAATTACCGCTGTTGTAAAATCACATGTGATTTATGTACGTTTAACTTGGCAGGTTCTGCATGTAACGCAAGTGGACACGATGGGTTACACACGAAACCCGGAATGAGCCTGACATTCATGAAAAATCCATGTCTGGATTAGAAAAAACACTAGGATTGACACATTTAACACAGTGTCTTTATTTATAGCAGTATATAAGACCATTTACAGTCATGTTTTCCAGATCAAATGAACTGACACCTGTAGGTAGTTTTTCCTGTCCTGATTTTGGTTCTATTTTTGGCCCCAATACTTTATTTAAAAATCCATAAATTTTGGGATGGCTCAGAGCATGAGATTTTTTTTTTCTTCATATATCATAGGTCATCATTAGGTACATCCTGGGGGTAAATATGTCAACATTTCTCTTATTATTGGGTCTAAAAAGCTGGCAAAGCCCCAGATAGCAAAGTAAACCTAGTTTCATAGAAACATCTAAATATTTTGTATTTATTTTATGTTGTGGAAAATTTTATCCTCTGAAAGTGTTGAAGTTTGTATTTTCTGCTGTTAAAACAACCACTTAGTATCAGTTTCTCCTTCCTGTCTTTGTGCTGAGTGAGGTTAAACACACGCTGACCCTCCAGTATCTGATGAAACTGATTGATTTCAAGCTTTAACCCTGACGCCGGGTGTTTGTGTCGATCCCAGGACTCGGAGCAGAAGGACTACATCAACGTGAAAGGCTGTGTGCCACAGTTTGAGAAGTGGCTGCAGGACAACCTCACCCTGGTCGCTGGGATCTTCATAGGAGTTGCACTACTACAGGCCAGTTCTATTTCCAACTTGTCCTTTAGTTGACAACTCATGTTTAGGTTTGTTTTTTTTTTAATTATTTATTTCTTCCTCTACAGATTTTCGGTATTTGTTTGGCCCAAAACTTAGTGAGTGACATCGAAGCTGTGCGTGCGAGCTGGTGAGAAATTCTTCTTTGACCTTTTGACCTCAATTCAGTGTAGTCCCCACCCCCACCCCCCACCCCATCATAAACTCACCTCTGCTTTATTTCAGTCACAATTATCACAACAGTTATTTATTTTAATGATTCTCCAGGATCAAGGACAGTATTTAGTTACTTTTCAACACTGAACTTATAAAATTGATTGTAATGGTTTTTTTTATGCCAAGTTTAGACAAAAGACTCAGTAGATGCATTTACCAAAAAGAGCAGAAAGTAGACTCACCGAGAGAGAAAAAAAAAAGCAGGCAGACAAACTATGAAAGACGGGATGATGTAGGAAATGGTAAGATCCACTGATCAAGCAGCGCAGTCTAAAACAGACAAAGAAGAACATCTGTTTGGTGGTGAATGATTTAAAGGGCAAAAATAGAAGCTGTTAGAGTGGAGAACTATGGGAAATTAGGAAAAAGAGGAAAAAAAATTAAAGTTAGTTTTTTGGTTTTTTTGGTTTTTTTTAGGGACAGTGCATATTAATAATCACAATATGTGCCAATACACACGATTATAGACAAAGCATTAGTCCTTAAATTAAACAACTTAGTTGATATAAACCAGTATAATCCAGTACATGCACCTTCACTTCTGTTCAAAAGTAACACAAGATCTTGCTCACATAAGCTATTTTTTTTACACACAGCACAGATTGTGTTTGCATGAGTGCTCACTGTAGTATTTTGGAGATACTATGCAACATAATCCCTCAATAGACCGTCCTCTGACAGGAAGACAATACGATTGGAGGAAATAAAATCTGTGTGTGAAATAAAAGCAGCTGCTGCAGAAAGAGGACTGGTGTTCACTGCATTTTTTTTAGCAGTTTCTCTTTTTAGTATTCTCTCTTTTTACACTCCTTTTAGACAATTTCTTTTAATATTATATTTGTTTTACTTTTTAGTCTCTTTTTAACCTGTAGCCCTTTGAGATCTTTGGATGTAAAGGGCAATATAAATAAAATGCATTATTATTATTATTATTTTAAAATCTAAATCTTACCAAGTGTATTTTTCTCATTTCTAGTCAAAATATCCTATCACACTTAAAATAAGACATAATCACCTAAAGATCTTGAAAATCTTATTTAAAGGAATCTTACCAAGATAATTTGCACTTGTTCCATTGGTAGATTTTTTTTTTCTTAATTCAAGATTTTTATTTTATTTGCTTAATTCAAGCAAAATGTGAAAATGTGATGTGAAAATTATGTTGGTAAGATTCATTAAAATAAGATTTTCAAGATCTATCACCTAAAAATAAGTTCCTGTATCTCACTGAAAAGTTACTCTTTAGGTCAGGGGTGTCAAACATGCGGCCTGGGGGCCAAAACCGGCCCGCCAAAGGGTCCAATCCGACCCACGGAATGAATTAGTGAAATACAAAAATTATACTTAAGATATTGACCATCAAAAATGTTCAAATAATTTTAGGTCAGACCAATAAAAACTATCATAATAACCTATAAATAATGAAAACTGCATTTTTTCCCCTCTTTTTTTTTTAAAGTTTTTTTTAAAAATTAAAATTACACAAAATATGAACAATCTGAACAAATATGACGAAGAACCAGAAATGTCTCAAAAGAATTCAGTGTAATTGTACCAATATTCTACCTGTTATTAAACATTTTTGTGTATTTGTAGATCCACTGTGATCTGTACATTATAATGAACATGTGAAAATGAGAAACTGAGGCCAAATAATGACAAAAATTGCACTTTTTTCTTAATAAATTTCTTTTTGTTCATGGTTGTTCGTGTTTTTAAAGGATAGTTTGTAGATGTAAACATTTTAATAATACAGTTTTTACTTTTTTCACACTAAAACATAGTAATTACACATACAATTGTGGAACTGATATTATTTATATATTATTATGTTATTATTTTTGCTTTAGGTGATTATGTCTTATTTTAATGAGAAAAATACATTTGGTAAGATTTAGATTTTTGCAGTGGACAAGCTCTGATCTATTGCACAAGTTATGTTGTTTGCCAAAATGTTGTTTTTTGTACAAATGATGGTAAATGAGATTCCCATCCATCTGTTCCTGAGATGTTTATTCCTGGGTGGTGATAACAACAGGAAGCACAGATGACCTGAACATCATGTCTCTGACTCCTTGTGCAGAAGACTGAGCTGTCTCAGTCCTTTTAAGGCCCAGGGTTGTGTTTACATAGACACCAATGTTTTACTAGTGATGATAAAATCTGTTTTTTTGTCTCTGGTTGGAAAGAAATCGGTTCTGTCTTTGGACATTTTACCCAGATTAGGGTGATAAATTAATGTATTACACGGCCTGGCCAAAACCAAAAGTCACACATGTAATATTTAACTGCACCATTTTCAGGTTTTACCACATAATTCTTACATAGTGTCACAATAAGGTTCATAATATTGTTCCCATCCATAGTTTCATTCATTTTCTGCAGAATCGAACCACTGCATCCAGTCTTCATCACATCCTAAATTAGAGTCCTGGCATTGTCCATTCTGTTGGACGTTAAAGACATGAGAGGACACTTACTGCAGTTAGACTGAAATAACCTGT
>JAPSES010000102.1:4400618-4410618 GCA_029822895.1 Maxillicosta whitleyi
CACACACACACACACACACACACACACACACACACACACACATATATATATTTATTTATTTATTCTTAGTCATTATATAATCTCATCCTTAAAAAAACAACAAAAACTACCTTATATTACACAATGAAGAGTGTTTTTTTTTTTAATTTACTGTGTTCAAGTTGTATGCAATAAAATTCAGCAGATTATGAAAAAAAATCGTTTTATTTTGTTGTACTGTATAAATTCATCATTCACTTGGTTGTTTTTTTTTTTCACTACAGTTTCCTCTTCAGTGCCGATAAAATTACTGTATTTTCTAGAGTCGCTGCTCATTCCTCAACTTCTATAAATACGTATAAATTTCATATTTTATCTTTAAGAATGGCATTTTAACAGCTTACAGAGACTCACATCTACAGATTAATTCCAGCCGGGATGAAAACAAGAAAATTCCTAATCTATTCATATTGCTGTAATAACACATTTATACAAGACATACATTTCCTGTGCAGACGGAGCAGATGCTGCTGAATGATAGCAGATGTAAACAGTAGGGCATTAACTGAAAAGCCGGTTTGCAGACGCACTGATTTCTCGACATTACATATTACATTACAGTCGACATTACTTTGGAGGAGTCGACACATGGTGTATTATTCTCTCGCTTCCTTCCACAGATTATGTCCATACTTTCACCTTTAAAAACATGGAGCGCAAGGTAGTGATGTGTGGATCAGCAGACCCATGTCAGGTTGGTGAGGGTCCAAAAAATGTCATTTTATTTGCTGGGCATGTCAAAAATTCCACAACAGCAGGTTGGAAAAAATAACAAACCTGACCGGCACATCACTAGTGCAAGAACTGTGAAGGAAGAAGGTGGAACAGAGTAGGAACTAAACTGACTGATCTAGAAAAACTCTGGACTAAGTTATGTTCTGTGAACCATAGAAGCACCAATACTGAATAAAACTGTGGACACAGAGTGTTTGGATTATTCTGTTCAGTTAGTTCATGAACACAGCACGCTCTTTTCTCTAACTGTGCACCTTGGCTGCCGACATTTAACCTTTTCCCACTTTATGGTGTTCACTTAGGTTTAAAAGGAAGTTCAATGTGTTAGCCTATGTTTGGTTAAATGTCTGAGAATGAGAAGCACTGTTGATGTTTTTTATTCTGCTCTTTACTGTACCTATTGTTCTGTATATTTCCTGTACACCTTGTATCTGCAAGTGCTATATGCTATGTTTATGTCCTCTATTGTAAGTCGCTTTGGATAAAAGCGTCTGCTAAATGTAATGTAGTTGCCATTGTTGAACGGCTGTGTGTCTGTGTTGTTCCTCCGCTGTCAATGTGATGACGTCAAATAAGTCATTGTGGAAAAATCTGAAGTCACTTACGCCCTGGTAATCAGTCATGTTTTTATATTGCAAGGCTTTCTTCTGCACACTTGTGAAAACATGTAAAACTACAGTACTGTGCAAAACACCTCCACAACTGTTAATTTTTCAAAGTTAATATGATACGTTTCTCAGTCTCTGAATCAAACTGCAGCATGCACAATTGGATTACTTCAGAAATATAGAAAAAGGATTCAACAGCTTTAAAATACAAGACAAAATTTCAGAGAAAAAAATAGGAATTCTAAATAAGCTACATGAAGTTATCTGAACAGAATAGATACAGCCCGACTAAAGAAAACTGTGGGATGTTCTAAGTGAAGCTGGGTCTAATATATCACAAATTTATTTAAGAAAACTTCCAGAAAGTAAGTCAAAGTTACCTCCAGATGTACTAAAGCCAAATGCGGGTCACACCAAATACTTACTTACCTAACCCATAGAAGCCATTTGGTTCTGACTTTTCTATGTTTTACTCCACATAGTGCACATATCTATTAGATTTTCTCATTGCATCTTAGTGAAGGGACTGAGCAATAAAGATGCATGCTAAATACAGCCGGGCAAAAACAAAGATAGAAACTGTAAAGTCTTTGCACAATACACTGTAAAATTAATTCAGATGAAATCTAAATTAAATTGATGACGTCTATGGAACCACCTTCAAGAGATGGGGAGCTTGAGTCGAGTGACTTGACTTGAGTCAGACTTAAATCACCAGATTGAGGACTTGTGACTTGCTTGATGAACAGTAATAAAAAAGACATGACGTTGATTTGCATGAAATGACTGGACAAGTCATTGCTGTCTTGGTTAATATGTAAATTATAAAAAAAAAAAAAATGCAATTTTTTTTTAATCTGATGGTTCCTGTCGCATGTGGGCGAATCTGGCAACCTGTAATCAAACCAAGTGACATCCCATCACTGACTGCAGCCGTTGTAGAGTGGCTGGAGCTTGGAGGATGGAAGGTGCATTACATGTTCTCTGGGTCTCTCTATCTCTCCATCTGTCTCTCACAATCACAAATACTAGGCCTAATTTCATTGTTTCTATTTCTCTCTGCCACACATGCACGCACACACACCCCACTGTAAACGCATTCTGTCTCTCTCACTCACTCTCGCATGCACATGTGCTTAGTCATGACAAAATTACATTTAAGGTTTGTTCTCACATAAAAGAGTGACGCCTCTTTGAAGGAGTAATGGACAGAAGTCATATTTGTTCAAGTTCATTCTTTGAAATGCAATGTTTTTTTTGCAACACATTGAAATATTTGTTGCAAATAAAAGTCCAGCAATTTAAGGCAGATGTCTTCCAGCTTATTATATTTTTATGACTTCACCTGTGACTTGTTTGACTTAAGCTATGGCTCGACTCGGGACTTACTTGAGATTTGAAGGTTAAGGCTTGAGACTTGCACATATGTGACTTGCTCTTATCTCTGGTGCCTTCTGTGGTAGAACATGTGTGAAGGATGTAAAGCAATATAAAATCATATCTGCAGTCGTGTTGACAGTATCATCATGACAGGAGAGGACAGAATAGGGTTCAGTAGTAAAATTAAGTGTAGAGCTGAAATAGTTTGCCTGTGCCTAAAAAAATAAAACAAAATCTTGGTATGAACCTACACTCTTTTCCTACAGTGCTTCTTCATTTGTGATTGAATGCACTGAAGGGCATGCTGTAGCAAACAAACAGATGAAGAGGTGGAGAGAGAGAGAGAGACAGAAAAAGAGAGAGAGAAAGAAAGAGAGAGAGAGAAAGAGAGAGAGAAAGGTTTCTCCAGAGCAGCGTTAAGTAGGACGTTGTCCTGGAGACTGACAATGTGGGAGCACCCAGTGTGCCTAGAATGGTGATAACAACAGTCTGTAAGATGCTCTCTGCTGCAAACACACACACACACACATACACACACTGACATGTTTGAAAGAGAGCAGCTGAGAAAATGCAGGAGCTCCTGCCATGACTGTGCAGTTTAACAACTATAACCTGGAAAGCATGACTCACACAGAGGATAAATTACTATACCATAGGAGGACAAGATTTTCATCTGAACCCAGAGAGAACAGACTCTTAGAATATCAGCATGTCTTTCTGTAGAAATTAAAGGTTTTAAAACTTACCATTTTCTGCGAGTGGAGCCAGCACCTCAAATATCATTTCCTTCTTCTCGTGCTCTGTCTGCTTCTGGAATAGGCGCACCAGCTCCTCAGCGATGTTGGTGGAGGCAAACTGCTCTTTGCTGGACTCTGAAAAACAAGGGGAACCAGAGCCATCATCATAAAGCTCTCCAACAGTTGGTTTGTCAAACTGGGAGTGATTGTTTTGAGCAGGTGTGAAGATATATACACTCAGGTATGGATCAACTAGAACTAGTGGCTTATGAAAGGCCGCTGTAACAACACTATTAGAAGTATGCTATTTTTGACTTCAATAGAACAGTTATATCAAATACCTAAATAAATAAATTGACAAATAAATCAGTGTGGTATGAAAGAACATCAAACTCAAACTGAAAAGCATTAAATGCTGCCACCATGGCAATTCTAAATTATTTTATTGCTGAGAAGTATAACATTATCTATTATCATTATCAAATAGTTTGCAAAGCATCTTACTGGTGGTCAGTAATAATCGACCAACTCCATGGTCTCAACACAGTCCACACGTACTGGGTCTGTTCGGGGTTAAATCCTTTTTAATATCACTTTGAGTATAGTTTAATACCAAAAATACAATGGGAAAATAAATCAAAAGTGAAAACAAATTCTCTAAACAGGAACACTGATGCTAGTTCAGAAAATCCTAAAGTGACTCAGACCAGAACAAACAAATAAGTGTGAAAATGCCCTCCGATTATCAGTGATCACACATATCATACAGAGAGCTGAGTGGCATTTACTTTAGAAACATCCATTTAGTTTAATGCATTCAAATGATGGCGTCTCTGTGCCCTGTGAAAGGACCTGTGAATGTTTAATGTGCTAAATAACCATTAAAAACCTCAAATTCTAGGAAAGAGGAGTCGTGTCAAAATCACAAACAAATGCAGAAGTTCAGTATTTAGTGGTAAAGCTCAACTAAACCAAGCAAAATGGTTATGAAAATGTCCCTACAAGGTATTTCACTACTCACCAAGCTCAGCCAAATTCCCAAAAGCGATGAGACACATTTCTGTCAGGGCTGTGTTGTGGGAGTGGATGCCTAGCAGCTTCACCAGAGTGGGGATGACACCCATATTGATCAGCTGAGCTTGTAAGGAATCTGAAAAAAACAAAACACAAACGGACAAAGAGAGACAGAAAGTCGATGTGTCGTTCAGACAGTTGTGTCCGTACAAGGAGAGCATGTGCAACATTCATTTCCACTATTCTAACAGTGACATGTTTAAAACTCTGGATTTTAACAAATGTTTTGTTAAACAATGTGCTCTAGGTTTGTGAGCATAAAGTGATGGTAGGGAATGTCTGATTCCTTAAGGAGAGCCAAAGAAATGATACTTATCCTTGCAATGAGAATACATTAGCGGTACAATAAACCTGTGTTTTCACAAGCCTGACTTTGTTATATTACATTATAATGCACAAAATCACCTGTCACTATTTTTCCAAAATTCTAATGTTGCATTTAAATTGTAGTTGAGTGAAAATCTTGCTTCCAAATGTGTAATCAGGAAATTTGAATCAGAATTAAGTATACACATATATACACCGGGACACTAGTTTAGGATGTTGGTGTGTTTGAAACTTGGACTTAATCACCCACAGCTTCAGTTTCCCAAAACTTTACATGAAATGTGCAGACAGCATTTGACGGTGAGATGTGGTAAACCTATTAGAAGCCCCTGAAGTGCAACAAAAAAAGTGTTTAGATTGAGCTTTTCTTTAAAAAAAAAACAACAAAAAAACAGACAGGATGAAATCACCGGTGGGAATAAGGAGCCCAAAGAGAAAGCAGACCAGGAAACAGACAGGGAATGGTGTAAGGAAAGCCCAGATTAAATTATTTCAAAAAATGTTAGAGCTGTTATACTTTTCAGATCCTAAAAAGTTCTTAAATTATAGTAGCTGCACCAATTAAATCCCTAAAGCCACATTTGAAGTAAACAGTAGTTAAATCTTTGCTCTTTGTTGCTGTTCTTTATGTGTTCTTCCTCCAACCCTCGATGCATCATTTCTGCTCATTGTTAGTGCATTAGCTGGATATGAGGAGTCAGCTGGGTGCTGGAAAGCCGCAGAAAGCTCATCTATTCAGTTAATGCAGCCAGAGCTGGCATGTTGCAGTCCGATGGATCCTACAATCATGCGATGCCAAAACACACCTTGGCAGGAAGTCTGTGTCTGTCAGATCACACACACACACACACACTCGCTTCTCTCAACAAGACTCGTTATCGCAGAGGCACAAAATGCAGGACAGGATGTGTGTTTGCAGGATGCACCTCTGTCACCTCTGACCAACTGCTGCGAACCGGTACTGATTTAACTCCTTAACATAATGGCATGCTGAGCATATAACAGTTTACATTTATGACAAATGTTAGAAGTTGACTTGATAACTTCCAATTCAAACAATTGCTTACCAGAATTTCACTTGTTCTTGTATCTCTACATGCAAGACAAAATGGAAACAAATCTACAGTAATGTGAAAAAGTCTTGAGAATCCAGGTTTGTTATTTTACCAAACTTATAATGACCATATTTCCACAATTCTCAGTCTCTGTATCAAGATACGTAGAAGTGTAACAGAAAGGAAATGTACAAACATCATTAAAATGAAAAACTATAGAAAAAATATTAGTATTATAGGAGCTGTATAATATGTATGCTCTGTGAAGAAATATGGGATAAAAGACTGATGAAAAACTTTGGGATGTTCTGAAGGAGGTTTAATATAGTTTACCACAAAATGATTTAAGATTTGATCCAAGATTTCAAAATCACACTAAATACTGACAATTACCTGAAGCTGTGCCCGTATTTTGGTTTGTTTTTTTCTTAACAAAGAGACTGAGAAACATTTAAGTAAAGTCATCAAAACAAAGAACAAAGATGAAGGTGAGCTGAGACTTTTGCACAGTGCTGTTGAAACACTACAACACTTTGTTTGCTCATGATTTTGATGTTACCATGTTAACTTGGATTCAAACTAATCCATTAAGGCAACGGCAGACCGACAACCCCTGTGTTCTTTGAGGTAGAATTACAGTTTTTGTCAAAGGAGAGTGGTGGTTATGAAAGTGATACAACAGCTTCACTAACCAGTGAGAAAGAAACCTGTGCGATGGCAACGTAAAGACATGACACATGAAAACAGACAACTCAATGTGCTTAAAGTGGAACTTTTTTCAATTGATAAAATACGTATTCTTGCTGTCCACCATCTACATGTGAGTTGCTTAACTTGAATCACAATCTATTGTAGAAGTATCTGACAAACCAATTTTGAAACAATCCAAACTAACCCTTTAAGATATTATTGTTTATAATATTTTTCACATTTTCTGCTAATCCAGAAAAATTAAAATAAATAAATAAATTGCATTTATAAAGCACTTTTAATTCTAAATCATTTCAAACTGCTACAGTGAAAAGAGAAGGCCTTGTTTGGCAGTGAAAAGCCTAAATAGGAAAATCAAATCAACCAATTAATCATAAACTAAAAGTAATTGCCTTATCTTAGCATAAAGGCTAGAGCAAGAGGTAACCATGCAATCATCTACTACTGTTTAACAACTGACAGGGGTTTTTAGGTTTTGTTTAATGTCTACACAAATAAATCTAAACAATTTGCACCTCATAACGAAGTGTTGCACTTGCACTATTTCACGGTGAACAACAGTTCATTGTTAAAAGGTAGCACCACATTTTGCTGAGACATTCCTACTCATGTATTTTGCTTGTTTGTATGGAACTGATTACAAACAAAGAAGCAGCAGGAGTGCTAAATGTACCCCCTACACATTAATGGAAAAGAGGAATTAGTTTTATAGGAAGGAATAGCTAATGACTAGGCTCTATTTTTTGAGTCTATTACTGCAGACCTACAGTGAATGGGGAAATGAAACTGCTGCTATTAAAGCTACTGTAGCACTCAGCAAACATTAATAACTGCAGATTACCTCCCAGGTGAAGGTGAAGTGACAGAGCATGGGAGAAAAAAAGATCAGGAGAAAGTCAACGCCGAACAGAAAGCAACAGAATCTTGTGGTAAATACACAGTTCAGAGCTACTCTGTGAAACAATAAGGCATCGTGTTTGTATGAGAAGAGCATCTGCTGATTAGTTGAGATTAGTTAACAGTTGTTTTTGGGGGGAAGATGGTCATTACCATTATCATTGCTATAGTTCATCAGCATGCCACAAAAGACAGTCAAGAGCTTCTCATTTTCCGGCTCAGTATTTTGGGAGAGGGATTTAATGTGTTCAGCTACTATCTGAGCCCCTCCTGCCAGGTCAACTGCACTCCTGCCCTCATCTGCAAAACAAAGAGGCCAGGACAGAAATCAACCACAAAGGAAAGAAAATTTTGAAATAAAATAAAAAATAAAGGCACGTAGCCACGACCTGGGAAAACAAATGAAACCATGTTAACGTAAGCAGTACAAAACAATCAAATTAATGCAAACTAAGGTTAGAAGTCTGCTACAAATGCTGGATCAAACAAAAAAAACTGTGGAAAAGGAAAGAATTAAGATCACAACCAGTGTGTGCAATCAAGTCACAACTGATTTTGTAACGGCTCGTTACTGTTAAAGCCACAAAACAGTCCTAATTTGGTTTGGGGTTTTGTGTGACAATGGCGGCCATAATTCTTTCCTTTTACTTAATCACTTTCTGCAGCAACAAAATATGGTAAAAGCTCCCTTTCCCTACTTAATAATAATTACTCCCCTGTATCTGGTAATACAGCTACACACTACATATGACAAATACAATGATTATATAATAATGTGTACAATGTATGTGCTGTGCGCTCTATTGTAATTGTAGAAAATAAGAGGTGAAAACTAATACACATCTCACATACTAACAGACACAAAGACATGATATGATTGCTTTACATCTTATTTCAATAGGTTTTAAATTTAAGACTTTAAACCCTTGTCAGACCCATTGTAAATGCTGCTAGTATGGATATTTCACATCAATACAGGCAAAATTACAGCACAACAAAGGATATTCTTGCATCAGGTCAAGCCAACCAAGCAATAAGTACGGTGGTCTCATGCCAGATCTCACTGAAATTGCAATCTGGGGCTTAATGGATACTGGTTTCATATTGGCTTCGCTTTGTTACAGTGTGATCAATACCGCTTTAAAGTGAGACTGAAGTAAGCACAATGAGAGTTTGTAAAAGTCAAAGTTTCAACAGTGGAAACTAGTGGTAAAATAAGCCCGCAGCAGCCACTTGTTTTGTCCACTTTGGGATTTTCAGTTGAGGGGACATAGTCCTCGCTCGAACATAAATGACAATGATGTACTTGAACAATGGATGCCATCTACTGCTATAAAATAGAAAAAAGAAGAGGAAGTTCATTGTAAACTACTGTAAAGACATGGCAGACTCGATGAAAGGCCAACCACTCCTTCTGTACATATATGGTTCATTCAAAGGTAATTCATATTTTCAGGTGATTATACATAACTGAAAAGAAGGTTATGAAAATTATGTCCCACTGCTGTGACTAGATCCTTCTAAATACCTGTAAAGATTCCACACTGGGCCTTTTAACTCTTCATAATCAACCCACTTTTTGTCAAAACCCTACTTTTAAGAAATTCCGATGACTGGAGTTTAGATTTCAGGATGTGTGGAAACACTGTTATATCCATGGTGCTCTGTCCTTCCGTTGTTTAGGCACATGCTGACATCACAGTGATAATCATTGTTGTCTTTCTAGGAGGTTTGGTCTGGTAGGCCAGCTGCCAATAGAAGACTTACATGAGTCAGCCTTCTTGGATTCAATGCGTCTGTTACTTTCATTCACTTGGGGGGGGGGGGGGGGGGGGGGTAAAGCCCCGCCCCCCCCCCCCCCCCCCCCCCCAGGCCACGCCTGAAGTCCCAGCTCTATGGCAAAGCTCTAATATCACCCATTAGTGTACTGTTTGTGAGAGGCTGTGGATTCAACAATGTAGGTGACTTCAGAAGATGACTTCAGGAATACAGGCTTCTGGTAAGAAGAAGAAGTAATAAAGATCCAGTTCTGTCCACTTTTGTTTGCCCGCTCAGTCTTAATGCTGCAGCTTTAAGGATTTGGAAATGGCTTATGAACTTTTGGAATAGATTCAATGGGAAAATGGGGCAGTGGGGCTACCGTTACAACCTATAAGGAAGGATATCTAATGAAAGAATGAGATCATGGATACAGGTGTCCAAAAGGAGCTTCACTTTTATGGACAGGGTGAAAAACCCAGACCTCTAACAGGAACTTGGAGTTGAACTACTGCTCCTTCACAATTAAAAAGGGGTCAGGTGAGGTTGTGGTTACAGCACGGTACCTCAAAAAAAAAAAAAAAAGTGATTCAAGCATATGCTATATAACTCCAATGTCCTCATCTGACTCCTAACTAGAGGAACTAAAGAGTCACATCCACCTTCTCTGTCGTCTCTC
>JAPSES010000102.1:4433766-4451581 GCA_029822895.1 Maxillicosta whitleyi
ATTAAATTATTTTTAAAAACTTTTTAAAATGAAAAATTCAAAAAAAAAAAAAAAAAAAAAAGAATAAGACCATGGGCTTAGATTGATCCTTTTGTAGATAAATAAAAGCAGGTTGTATTTACTTCTGGTCCATATGTGCACGAATCAAACCGAGGTGAGGTCGAACCTTAGTTGTTTTCTCAGTGCGGGTTGATAATGAGGCAGGCTGTTATTAAGATGTTTGCTTTAATCGTGTGCAGGGTTATTAGGGGCGGTTTACAGTACACAAGAGAGATTAAGGTAGGCCATGCATGACGGAAAGAGCTGAAGAGGCCGACGATAAGCCAGCAACCCACAACTGCTAGGTGGGCTGAGAAATATGAGCGCACAGTAGGACATGAAACCCAGCATGACAAAACCTCTCCCTCTCTCTCTCTCTCCTTTTCTGTCTCTTTTGCCCTCTGTGTCTCTGTTTGCCTCAAATCATGTTACACAACCACAAAGGAATGCCTCGTATATCGGAGACAGATTTAAAACAAGCGGAAAAAGAAGAGAACAGTAAAGAGAGGATCACAAACCCATCCATAGAAGCAGTGGGTGTTGTTTTGTTCCTTTATAATTGTATAAAAGAACAACATGGCAGGGAGCTTGGCAGGACTGTAAAGGCTCGCTGCAGTGACACACACACACACACACACACACACACACTGCTCACATGCTTACATAAACTAAATCAGCCTAAGACATACAGTCCTGTGCACCGACCGGGGAGCACTACACATTTCCTCTGTTTTTTTTCTTTTTTTTTTCATGCCATTAATAAAAATAGACATTGTATTGTTTTAATGTGTTTTGTTGGAATTTGGGGAGCACTTGAAAATCCATCTTTTTATGAGCTTTCCAACTTTCCCACAGAATACCTACTGTTTTTCCCTGAATTCAACCCACATACATTAAAAAAGGGCACTCGGAGCCTGAAGTGGGACACTCACTGGTACTTACATATGACAAATAGCTGCTACATTTATGAGACCTGTGTTGGGTTAAACATGATGCATTTACTGTCATATACATTATAAAACAACACTCCAGTTTTCTTCAAATATGAGGAAAGCCACAAAGCAGGAATTTGATTTAGAAGGTATACGTCATAGAATCATTTTCAAGCTTTAATAATATAAATGTTGTATTTATTCATTTGTAATGTATGAAAGTTGTTTGTTCTGTCTTTATTATTTGTAATTATGTCTGCACAGCTGTGGAAAACACATTTGTAATTCATTTTAATTGTAAGGATTTTCACTTGGTTATGTAAAACAGAAGAAAATGGCCAAAAAAATAGTGCAGTACTGATGGTGTCTGTTGCTCTACATCAAGAAATGACCAATATTGTAATAAAAAATATACGTTACCCATAAAGTTTGAATCATTTTGTTTTTATGACACATTCATCTTTTTTTATTCCCATTTCTACACATCATTAATTAACTAAAGACTTGTTTCATTGATTACATAGGCTACTGGACAACAATTACACTTTATATATCAAGAATGAAATGAATGAAAGTCACATTGTGGCAAACTTTTATGAAAGGAGGCAAAAATATTTTATTCCAAATTTATGGAAAATTGTGGATCACAATCCATGTGTGGTAGGAAAATGGAGGGTGGTTCGCATTTTGAAGCATCTTCTTTGCAGAAATGACTCAAACATCACTTTTCAAAAATTAATTTAGTCACTTTTAACCCATAAAAACCTAAACAGCCACCGGTGACCAAAATAATCTACTGACTTCAGATGTTTAATACCTGTCGAACCACTAATCCTATCAATCCATGTAAATAATTAGTGTCAAATATTTTCCTAGTCATCAGAAATGTCTCATTTGGATGTTCAGAGGCTCTGTAGTTAACGTGGAAACACCTACAACATTAATTCACCAGTAAATCCCATGGAACTGGATCAAATAGAGTAGGTGGAGACACTTGGTTTATGTTCAGTTAATGATGTATTTTATTGAAAAAGTCACTTTTTCTTAAGTTTTCTCTGTTTCTGACATAATAACCTTTGAACTTACTCTGAGTTTTAATGAAGATCTACATAATCATTGAATTGAATGTAGGAAAATACATGAGTTTCACTGAAAAAAATAAAATATATAAGATAATATCATAAGAAATGCTGATAAATCGCTTTAGAAAGGTGGAAAAAAAGGATGAGAGAACAGTCACAAAAGTACCCCTGGGTCTTAATGGGTTAATACTATGGACAAAAGCCGCTACAATATTTTACACCTCCCTACACATAAAAAATAAGAACATATCTGTCTACGTCATTTTAATTAGTTGCACAACACATAAAGCCACAAATATCCAAGATTGCAAAGAACATTTCACACATCCTTCTACCAAGCATGAGGAAAAGGTGTGTGTTTGTCTGTTTGTATCAAGTTAGCAGAAGGTCAGAGTGGTGAAGTATTAGAGTGCTGTTTGCTCACTTCGACAGACCTGCCTGTTTGAGAGTTTGAACAGTGACGTGTGAAACCAGTAAAAACAGGACATAGCGCCACTCTGTTTGCTTAAGAACACCCAAAGAATGGGCTGCTATTACAAAACAAATCCCTCCACCTGCATTCCTCCTGTCCATCAAACCCTACCTGTTAAACAAGATATGACACAGAGCGGAAAAAGGTAGTTACAAGAAGATCTACTTTATGGAGGGATGACTTGCAATTTGTTAAAAGTTGACAGCTCTCCGACCTTCATGTCTGACCCAAGAAAATCAGCATGTGTCAGGTTTGTGCATACACAGATACAGTAGTTGTTAATGTACACTGTCTGTACCCCGGAGCTGCATGATTTGGGCCAAAAATAAAATCCAGATTTTTTTTCCTCCAAAATCTCAATTTTCGATTTGGGCTAGTGGTGGGTTTTTTTAATGTTCTCATGTTCTCATGTGCAGCCCACATTGCGTCATACTGTTCCCACTCTTGCATGTGATGATGTTTGAGGTGCTGAAACATCACATAGTCCTTTCATGAGTTTGCAGCGAGGAATAGTTGTGTTTTTGTCAGAAACTTTGAAGTCGTGCCAACTTATTCTTGTGATTTTCACCCATTATTTTCTAACTCTCTTCAGCAAATGCCATTGTTGTACTGGTGTGTGGAGACTGCTTTTACAGGTATGAGGAGGAGCCTACGGTAAGAGATGAAATGCCATTTGATGATTACCCTTTTTTAAACATCGTCCTAATTAATTAATTAATTAATTGCACTTCCCCCTGACATCCGTAATACTGACTCTTTACCCCTCTTTAAATCCAGACTCAAAACTCATCTGTTTCAGTTAGCTTATGCACTTTTAATTATTTTCTTATTTTATGTTTACATCCTGTGTTTTTATCGTGTATTCTCTTTTTATCCTTGTATAGTGTCCTTGGGTGTTTTGAAAGGTGCTTTGAAATAAAATTCATTATTATTATTAAATAATCCGATTTAAAACTGATTGCGCAGCCCTACTATACCCATAGCATTTCACTGTGCTGCACTTTATATGGTGTAATAAATGCTCTTGTGTTGCCTTTATAGTCACACTACCAGTCTGTCATCACAGATAATTCACTCCATAAATTGTATGTTGCGTTTTAAAGGCAGCTGACAGTTTAACAACGATGCCTTTATTTTTGCCTTCTGTCCAGCATCTGTTATATGAAACATTATAATGATGTTTTCAGCAGAGATGCCCTACTTGTTCTTATGTAACATCTGATTCATCCCATGACAACAAACTGATGAGTCTGATAGTAAAGTTCGGGTGACATTGTGTGGAAATCCATCAACTGGAACAGATGAAAAGGGAGAGGGGCACCACATGATCTGAGTCCCCTCCTCTTTCCCTCCCCATCATCCTTGTATCAGAGGAACCATTGGAAGAACTGGATGTGATTTGTATGTGTGTTTTTGAAGAGGGGTGCTCATAAACAGCCATGAAAGGGGCCCCTCTATTCAACCCGCCAGCCGAGATGCGCTTCACTAGGCCGGCCTTTTGTTTTCCCCTGTTCACAAAACCTTAAGCATAGAAAAAAGGGGTTGATTCTCTCGATGTGTGCAGGCTCAAATTATGCCATTAGATTGGTGCCCGCTTTGGGTGAAAAAGGCTTCAGTAGCGCTTGAAGTGATTTAAAAGATGCAGGAGAGAGCTGCCTGCAAATCCTGTTTGGGAATAACACTGGAGGAGAATGGGGAGGCAAAATGCCAAGCTAGTGATCATTCTATAGTATGCAAAATTGCTCTCAACTCTGTGAGTGCCGTGGATGTTAAAACAAAAGATGCGGAACATTCCTTTGTCACGTGATAAGGGTCAATGTGCTGCGGTGGTGCGTGGGGTCAGGAAGTTCACCAAACTTCCCACGCTGCCTCACACCATAAGCCCACGGTTAAAGCCTGTAACACTCTTCATTACTGCCTGGGGAATTTGGTTTCAATAGGGTCCGAGTGCCCACACAGGGATGAGCCATCAAAAAGATATGCAGAACTTCATCATCAGGAAGGGTGTATATCTGTGCATTAGGAGCACATCGTTTTGAATGTTACAGAAGGGTGGAAATAAAGCAGGGGTGTCAAACTCATTTTAGTTCAGGGGCCACATCTTCCCAATATGATCTGAGGTGGGCCAGACCGGTTAAATAATAACATATAAATAACAATAACATATAAATAATGACAACTTCATACATATCTATATGTTTTACAGTGAAAAAAATGAAATTATAGTATGAAAAACTTTACATTTAGAATCTAACCTTTAAAAAAATGTGAATAACATGAAGAACCTTGAAAAAATTGAAGTGCAATTTTAACAATATTTTGCCTCAGTTTATCATTTACACATGTGCATGACCACTTACAGATCACAGTGGATCTACAAATACACAAAACATTTAGAAACAGGCAGAATATTAGTACAGTTACACCTGAGTGTCTGAAGACATTTCAGGTTATTCACTTTTTTTTGTTAAATAGCATACAAATGTAAACATTTTCATGTAATTTCACTTTTTTTGACAGTAAACCAAAGAGCAAACTGAGTGATTTGTCATTATTTATAGGTTATTATGATAGAATTTTACTGGTTCTGATCCATTTGAGATTGAATTGGACTGAAAGTGGAACAGAAACTAAAATTATTTTAATGTCCTTGTTCGATAATATTCAAAGTGTAATATTTGCATTTTACAAATTCACCCCACGGGCCAGATTGGACCCTTTGGCGGCCGGATTTGCGGCATGTTTGACATCTTGTATTAAAGCAACCTTTTCTGTATTCAGGCACAGCACTTACAGGTTTGTCCACGTAAACACATTTTATGTTATATCATGCTACTACCAACTACGGCCAAATTCAGACTGAAGGCAAATGTGGCTCGAATCTGATTTTTTTTTGCCCATATGTGACCTGTATCTGATCTGTTAAAGACAGTTTGAACAACTTTTATATGTGGTCATACGTATCTGGTATCTTGCAAAGTGACCTCAGTTTGAACAGCCAGGTCGCATTTATCCAACCTTTACATTATTGAAATACAATAAGAGAAGAAATAAGAGATGAAGCCGCAGGAAAAACATATTTAGTTTTGTAAACACAGTGCATACCTGTGTGGTCACTTCTGTCACATTCAGTTCATTTTCAAAACTAATAGAAGTCGCATTAAGTGTGAAGTATGAATGAGCACACAAAAAAATCCAAATTGTGCATGAAGACCTGCCTTCTGGACATGTGTGGAAAAAACCTGCTAGCTATTATACACAATCTGATTAAACATATTAGCTTATTTTAATTAGCAATACAACCATGGATTCATTTAACTGGCATTCACGCAGAAGTAAATGTATATTTACTTATTACTATTTTGTGCAGCGGGCTATAAAAGTAAAGCAGAACATGTGCACCTTCCAGGTTTCTATAGGAATTATCAGTTATTGATTATGAAGTATGGAGTTACAAGGAACAGGGTTAAATACAGTCATACAATGTATTATATTTTAGTCATCACTCATTTATTTATTACAAATAGGAAACAGAAAAGTGAAAAAAATATCAAGAAGGTGCTAAATATATGTAATTGTGGATTGTAAATTATTGTTTTCTGGTATTTTGATGTTAACTTATGAATGTTATAAAACTGGATAATAATGCGTTCATGTTGATGCAGGCCATTACATGTTGTTCACCTAAATACAAACTAAAAGATAAGTGGTTTGACTTAAAAGGATGTATTTTCTGCGTTAAAATAAACCGTATAACATTTCTATAAAGTCTTCAAACTTTACTCATTCTTTCCATTCGATGACAGGAGAGAAAGCAGAGGTCAAACGAGCAATAGATTGAATCAGAGTGTGAGCTGTGATGGCAAGAAAATGTTTTTTTTTTTACTTTTCTTCACAGGGATTATTCTACAAATACAGTGGAACGAACATCAGTTACTACAACATTATATTGTTCTACTTGCATAAAGAAATCAGCTATAGAAGGAGGAAATATAAAGCACAGGCAGAGGGCAGGGTCTCTGCAGATAAACCACAAACTGACAGAGTCTTAAGTGATTGATCGAAGCTAAAAACTGTAAACATGCGTCATCTATTGACATTGTAACTGTTTAATGTGAAAAAAAAAACAAAAAAAACAGAAAACATACATCCTCCTACACCAAAACGGTCTAAAACAGGCATTCCAGCCAAACAGGCAGGTGATAACCTACCAACCAATGGCTTTGTGCAGAGCATGTCATCGCCGTGCCCATTCCTCGACAGCAACCTAATAGGCATGGGAACCTGACAGTGTCAACAAAGGGACAGTGCCAAACAAAACCACTCGCTGTGAGCAAGAGGCTTTTCTGAACAGGCTAGGTCCGGTTCCACTGCGCTCTGCTCAGCCATCACTTCCAGTTACAATATGTCTCACTGACATCTCACTTGTCAGGACGAACATTTTGTGTTTGTTTTACTTTCACGATTCAAGTGCTATTCTCAGGTGCCACCTGCGCCCGCTCCCTGCTAACGTTTGCAGTGTCAGACTCCTTCAGGTGGTACAGTTTTTACATTGTTAACACATTCTTTACTTGCTCTTACTGACAAAAATAATCCATGACATTTACAGCGTTCGAATTAACATGCGAGGCACATCGAGTTATTTTTGGAAAGTATTCACAGCACCTAATTAATTATTATTTTTGAAATAATTATTTAATTACTGTTATTGTGCTCCTCCTTTTAAAAGGTGTGGAAAAACAATCATGGTTTAGACGGTACGTGACTCTACAGTTACAGATGCTTTACATGGGAGGCACAGAACAAATATTTCTGGGTATGAGTGTTTCCTGTTGAGTAAGTACTCCTCAATTAATTAACCCTTTAATCCCTGAGACATTATATCAGTTAAATGTGCTGCTGTGAAATTATGTCTATAAAAGTGTCATAAAAGCTGTTGTGAGTATGTGTTTGTGTTCCTTTTCTTCAGTGGTTTTGCTTTTACTGTGTGTTTTATGGTCAAAACAGGTGGAATAACAGAAAAAGACCAAGAGAGGAATTTTAATTTTACGAGTTTGTACTAAATAAGGCACTCAGACTGTACATCACTAAGATTAGAAACGAGATTTAGCATGTTGAATATGAACCGTGGGCTTGAACACACTGAACAACAAGTAGGCTAACTGAATTTTTGGACCAGTAGTTTTTGTTTTAGAGCTCTTTTTTTTTTTTTTTTTATAAATAAGTACAGATGCTTTTTGGCACATGGTTGAACTCCAAAAAGTATTTTCATGGTGAAAATTCCATAAAAATAGATTTAAAAATTATAATAATGATAATAGAGGAAAATCCCCATAACACTGCAAACAACAGTAGAAACAAAAAAATACAAGGAAAATGCTGTAAAAAAAAAAAAATAAATAAATAAAAAAAAATAAAAAAAAAGACCAAACCTGCTCTGTGTTTTACCCCAGATGCACTGAGCATGCTCAGATGTCTATGGAAAGAAGTCTATAAAGTCTACTCTATCAGCTTTTGAAAAATGCCTTATTGACCAAATGGTTGAATTTCCATGAATACTTAAAATAAATCATACGTTCAGAACACTCACCACAGACGCATCAGTTACTGGAAATAAGGAATATTAGTTGTCATAAAAACGTCTAGTGCTTTGTTTAGTCACCATGTGGCCAAACAGTGAGTGGAATCGACTTCATATTTGGTGATTCCGATGGATTCTAAACTGATGGGTTTTCCCCACATGGCATATTTTGTCAGTTGTCTGACCTACCAAGCAATATCACCTCTAATTGCTCATGACACAGCAGTCGAATGCCCTAAATACCTTACTTATCAGTGCTCATTAGTAACACAGTTTGAGGCATTTAAGATAAGGTTTCTGTTGTACACTACAGTCACTCCTGCATGGGTATTAATTTACTTTATGCAGACGCGCAATTGCGTACGTAGATAGCGATAACTACTGTGATACTATTAACAACTACAGACCACTAATATAATAATTAATGAATGAATATTTTCCATTTCAGATACAGAACATACAATTTACACAATTTGTAACTGAAAAAGGAAGAAGCTGAAGAATCCTTACTCCAACTCCACATCTGAATTTGCAGAAAAATACAACATTAGCCAAAATTCCTCTACATCCAGTTTCTTAAGTTACATAGAAATCATTGTACTTTAACAGCCCTTGAAAATTTCACAACTTAAAGCTTTTTTAAAAATTGACAAGTTAAACAATTTCAATTTATCCTTCAACTGATTTGACACCAATAACAGAAACTTTACATGTTTCAAACACAAACGTCCCACTTATCGTATAATTCCCTTTTCTGGACTTAATTTTAGGGAGACTTTTACTCTTAGCATGACACATAATGTCCATCTTCCTTCTCTCATCCAACTTGATGGTTGTATACCATCCATCTTAGTTGACTTCACACTGTACTGTACAGGACTGTATGTATCGTAGAACCTGCTACTTATCAGAATTTGTGTTGTAAATCCTTCTTATAGATATACACACAATGCCTAGTGCCAGAGAGGGCAATGAAAAACAATAAAATTCATTATAATACAAATTTACGGTGACATATAATGACAATAGGTCCTCTTACACACAGTAACAAATACAGGCACAATGTTTAATTTTTCATTTCAAAGTCAAATATGTGAAGTTTACTGTTACTATTGTTAATATTTATGTAATTTTGGATGGTAAAGGCCATTATTATACTACTATATATTTCATGTAAAGTCCCACAACTGAATTTCCACTATAACATTAGCCTCATAGGATAAGGATAGGATTATTTAAAATAATTTCTGAGAAATAGTCTTGCGCTGAGTGAAATGATCACAAGATTATATGACCTTTTGAGGTAGGATCACAATCACCAAAGTGAACCCCACTATTTTTCACTTTTTATAATATGCTTTTTGTTGTTGAATGAATTTCTGGACCAAAATAGCTCCAATATTTTTTGACAATAACATGATGAAGTAAACACAAGTTGTCATTTTTCTGTACATACAGCTGCAGTGTTTCCATTCCCTTTCTGTGGGGGCTTAATTTGTCCCAGTTTTATAATGAATAGAAAATGTATTTACACTGTAATATAGCTGTAAATCATGTGTGTAAATCAGTTCAGAAGCCAAAGCCACAGCTCACAGACTTATGGTAATTGCTTGTCATCATTTCTTGACATCAGCAAAATAACATGCAAAGCAACATGTTATACAAAATCTGCAACTTAATGTGGATTAAAAAAGAACATGTCAGTGCGCACAGATGCTAAAGCACGGCGTTGGTTAGCGCAATGCCTACACTGTAATTACACAGGTAAACAGGCATTTTAAAACAAATGTGAGCGGTGCTGGGCTGTTTTAACAGTGCTGTTATTTATTGTTTTAATGATACAATCAGTGTGATCCCTCTGAAAAACAGATGACACGGCAAATTAACATCAATCACAAACCAAGACCGTGAGATCGCCCAGAACTAGATCACTCTTCTACCCAGATCTAATTTCAGTAACACAGTTGTCAGAGTTAAAAAAAAAAAAAAAAAAAACGAGCCGGCAATGACAGTGTGTGTTCAAACTCTATCTGATGCAAGACCGTATGTGGTATCAAATCCTTCTTGCTTCCTTGTACAACCAGATAACTGCATAGACCCAAGTGAATATGATGTCAGTGGGCGTCTTTTCCAGAATGCTTGATATGGGTCCTGTGGGCTTTCGCTGATAAGATTGAGGAACAGGTCATTAGGAGACCCTCAGCGAGATGCTTGGCGCTTAACAATGCTGCCTCAGTCCCAGCTATCGGGCCATCTCACCATAGACCACATGTGGGTTCGCCGGACACAGGTAATCAGGGCTGTCAGAATGGGACCAGCTCCTCTTGCAGAAACCACAAACCACCATCTTCCACAGACACACACGGGATTGAAACTCACGCACAGTGAGTGGAGTGATTTCATTCATTTCTCTTTTCTCGTACATTTAGTGACCCACCTTGCACAAGCGCCACCACAGACTCTCTGTCAAACCGGTTGGTGGTGAAATCACTGCTCATTGTGATGCCTGTTGTCAAGGATACACCCAGGTGTTACAAGTCAAAGCTGAAAAATTAGAGAGCCAAGACACTCACTAATCCCTCTCCATACCACAGTGTGTCAATAATCAGGAATGCACCGTCTAAACTAAACTATTGTTCCACTGCCAACTGAAATCACAAATATAAGCACAGACACTACCTCCGGGCTCTGCCGTCTTTGGGACTGAAAAAAAAAAAAAAAAAAAAACAAAAAAGAAACAACTTATGAGTTAGAGGTGGACGTGGGATGCTTTGATATCTCTCCAGACAGCTTAATACTGTCTAAATCATAAAGCATCAGGGGATGTATAGTATTGTACTGCTGGGGATCGGCTAAATCAGTCGAGTAGTAGCTTCTTTATACAGTCGGACAAAGTCGGAGGAGTGAGCTCTTGAGAGGACCAGCTGCTGTCAACAGTTGGACGGCTTTGAACTTCCACTAAGCCATGAGACAGCAGGAAATATCCTCTTCATGTCTTTGAACTCCCTACCATTAGAATCCAATTTAGGACATAAAATCTAATAGAAAAATAATCTCACCAGGATTTATACAGACTCACTTTACAATAGTGTCTGATCTCTGTGGACAAAAGCTACCGAATCAAAGTAGCGATGACCCACTGTTCATCTGTCATGCAGTAAAATTTTTATTGCTTCGCCCCTGAAGATGGTATGCATCACGCTGCCATTTGCACAATTATTGCCTTGGTTTGAAATGAATGTCTCGAAATCTAATTTGTCTCCCGTTTCATTTTACCTGACATAACTTATGTTAAATGGTAGGTGACAAGCTAGCGGCAGCACCTCTACCGTCGCGCACAAAACCGCAACTCGTAGTTAAAGATCAGACATGCAGACATGATTACCTCTGAGTCCATACTGTGTAAGACGAGACAATAGATTGTCTGTTGTCTTACATCTGTCGCTCTCTTCCTTTTGTGTGTATGTCTGTGTGTGCTGACATGCTGCGGTATTATAGAACAGAGGAGCACAGAAGTGAACGAACAGATGTGGCCAAAGCAGAACGCACTAGTGGAACGCCTCAGCACCAGAAACCTTCCCCTTATAGCTTTATTGTGCGGGACAGCTCACCACAGTCAGTTCTCTTTCTCCGAGATGCAAAGCCGGCCACAACAATAAGCATCTTTGTGGAACAGTACTATTATCTTTACACATTACTGTAAATGACAGGATAGGGAGGGTAGTGCGTAAAAAGTCCCCGTTTAATGAGCTCCAGGTACAGTTGTGGTCGGAAGTTTACACACACTCATCATGTGCATGAATTGGGCTTTCAGTAATTTCCGTGAACTGTTCTTTTGGGTCACAGTGGCTCTACAACAAGTGAATTTGGCGCATAAATTTTAACTTTAGTGTTTTCTTAAATTACAACCACTCAAACTTTACACACTTTAATTATTCATTTAGAGAAATCACTGTAATAATGAATAACTAGTGCGTTCACTGGGGGGAACCACAGGGTCTAGATGTGGTAGTTTTTTTTGAGCTGAGTTTCAGTGTTGTACCTGAACACGTTCATATTTTGGGTGACTGAACTGAACTCACTGTTTTACTGCCTGATGATCGAACTGTGAACCAGTTTATTCTGGTGTCTGTGAACACCATGTTCTATCTATTTAACTTTGTTCAATAGGTGCCAAATTTCTTTAGTGTTCCAGGTTAAACCAGGCTAAACACACTGTAAGCCTTTAATATTTAACGGAAAAACATTCAATCCGACAACAACACTAACCACCGGTGTCATATCGGCATATCATGGATTCAACATATGAGCAATTAAAAAGAGGTTCTATGACAAGATCTGAGAGGAAGGAAGAATCTGACAATAAATACTGTCTGTGGTTCTGTATGAGCTTTGGAAATGAGACTGAAAAATAATAGAAGAAACATATTAAAAAAAAAAAAAAAGAACCATGAACGAACTATTAACTATAAAAAAATTATGAACTATGAACAAAGTAGTTCATTTTGAAATTTGTTGTTTCAGGTAGAAAATTAACTTTCCCAAGACTGCCGACTTTTGGGAAAAGATCTTCCACCTCCTGGACTTTTCATTGTCAATACAGAGGGTGGGATGTGAAAAGGGAGGGTATTTATAAAATCCACGTCCCAGTTTCCCACTGCCAAAGTTACATTACATTACCCCATTGTTCCAAGTCTAGGCAATGTGATTCTGGGCACAGCAGCATAATTGTAAGACTACTGTATTCCAAAATTACTTATATTTTCCAAAATATTGGTCCTATCAACTTGCTGTTTGTGTTAGTCGCTTCCTTGATCAAAATTACATAAGTATGCTATCGTGCAGCAATCAGCTTTTTCTGGATTTTGTGTGATGCCCGACACACACACACACACACACACACACACACACACACACACACACACACACACAGAGTCCACTTCCCTTTTAAAATAGAAGACGTTCATGTCTACGATGAGTGTATGGAAACCTTTAAGTGCAATAGATTAATATAAAAGCTCATGTGTCTAAAAGCATGAAAACACTGACCTGAGAAGCTCCAGAAAAGCAGGAAGTTTTAGTTCTCGGCAAAGGAAGTTATTATAAATATCCTAATCTATCAACAGCACTTTGGGGTGTGAAAAACATTCTTTGGAATGAAGGATAAATTAAAACTGTTCATACCAGAGCGTAATCTAACTTTTTGCTTTCACCCACAGCATAGCTGAAACGTTTACTCTGCAACAGATTTATTTATTTATTTATTTGTTTGCTTGTTTAGTTTTCCACTGCCAGTTACAAGTGAGACAGGGCATAAAAGCAAAGGTTAGATGAACACACAAGTCAGTCGGTGTAAACATTAAAGCTGCTAGAACCAAAATCAGCAAGGGTGGGGGTGTGAAAATACACAGCATCCCTCTGCAGCTCTCTCCTTGCAGTCCAAATCAAAAGGCTAAATATATAGTTGTATGATTGCTGCTGTGGTAAAGTCAACCTGCCAAAGACACGGAGAATCACATCCAGGTCATGTCTGAAGGAATCTGAACAGGGATCGGTAATTAGAGCTGTCAATCACAAATGCAACCCCCCCCCCCCTCCTTCCAAATCTGTCTGAAAATGCCTGTGATAGACTAAAACTGTGTCATGGTGTAGATTTCCTATAGCCTGAAAACACACAAGAACACCCCATGTCCTCCCAGACCACATCAATTCCAATATGCTGAAAGGCAATTTTTAGACATTTTTAGACACTAAAACTATCAGGAACAGCAGCGATAACACAACAAAGTGTTTTGGTGCATTTTCACTATGAATCCTATAGATGTTGCAAAAGCAGAAGAGAAAAGCATGATTTTTTTCAGTTTGAATGTTTATGTTCAGATGTTTGTACATATGCGTATAACACAAACCGCTACAAAACCAGTTCAATTTGTTAAGTCAGCAGGTAAGAGACGGTGGGACATGTAGAGCCACTTGACCCACTACTAGTTTACAACTCAACCTGAACTTGACCCCTCTGTAACCCGATTTAAGCACCTGCATTTAAGACTTAGCCGGCTGCCTGAGGATCATCTGACCCCAGACTTGTAGAACCTGGCCCTCCTCACTTGGCAAGTGCTCACTCGTCCTCATGTCATGAGTCTAATTGCTCGCACTGCGTGGGATGTGAATTCTGATATAAGGTACATTGTTGACTGTGCGCGGAGGGTTATATGTGTGTGTTTGTATGTCATCAGCAGCCAAACTAACTCTTGCCTGCAGCAACACACACACACACACACACACTCATGCCTTCACCCGCCGCAACCTATCATTACTGCTGTCACGTAGCCACCTCCGCAGCGGGCCTCACAAGCCCCGACAACCACCGGCACACACACCTGGAGGGCCAAACACTTAGTTCCCAGCCCTCTGCTTCATAAACACAGCCTTTAATACACATACACACATACATACAAACACACACACCTATTCATATCCTGCAGCCTCAGCTTCTACTTCGCCCCTCCCATTCTCTGTAAAGTATGTCTCACTTTTCTCCCCAACCGCAAATGCTTTAGTGCTATTTAATTTATTTCCTTTGTTATCGTTTTCCACACCAGCTGAGTGAAACAGCACACAAACTGCAGAGCCAGGTTGGCAGCTGCTTCCACGCTGCTCCTGTGACTACACAAACAACAGGCCGCACTATGTATTTGAGAACAAACACTGCGTAGAGAAATGGACACCGAGAACTTGAACGGTACAAGTTTACCAAAGAAAAGCATCCCCAGTTTCAGGTAAAGCAGGTTGGGATTCCACATGCCTATATTTAACCCTGCGTCCTCATCTATGTTTGCGTCAAGAAGGGGCTACTTGAGAGTGGATACGGTTGAAAGAACACATAAGATCGTTGAGCAAACACGAGGCTGATGCTACACACCTGAGCCTAACCCGCTTGCTACACATGCGTGACCTTTTCAGAAATTGTCACTGTGACAAATGAGATGCAAGAAAGTCCTCTGAACACCTCAGCCTGCTGGTTTAAGGCGGCTCAGTGCAAACAGACACTTCAAGCAGAGTTAATCTCGGGGACAATGAAAGACCTCTGGAACGTGCTACCCCATCCGAAGCCTTTGAAAGAGACAAGAACCGCTGTGGTGTTTGCCCTCTTTTGTTATGTTACAAGGGCATCTTGGGTTTGTACTTGTACTTGCACCATTTTCTATTCAGAGGGGTTTTAGTGTGTAACAAGTTGTGTGAAACCCGAGATGTATATAGAAAAATGGAAAAAAAAAACAAACACCATGTCACACCTAGAAATGAGTGATACAGCCCAAAAAATTATGGATAAATAAGGATCCTAATCAACTGACAACAAAGCTTGACTGAAACAATAAAACTTACTTTACTGAAATTATAAATCATTATGAGACACATTCACCACTAATGTATCACAAACTGGCATTTTGCTTTTTATTTGAGCTAGGAAACTCTTCAGAGGATAATTACAATTGAACAATTTCTGCATTTTTCATGATCTTCAAGAAGCAAAACCTTGATTAATCAACTTAATCTGTTACACGTGCCCAGCCCTGGTTCATACATTATGAACTTCAATCCCCAGAAACCACATCACTGAATAAACATTTTTCCTTTAACAAAAATACCAAACATTAGACTTTTTCAACATTTAATAATAACCATGTCTTGTAGTTAGCGGAGCATGGCAAGAGTCATGGGAACAGCAGAAAAAAACAATTTCCTGTGAAGGCATGGACATTTTGTCTTTCTCTCTGGAATCATACCTCTTCTGCATTCCTTCCTTTTCTGCACAGGAATTAAAAACATCACAAAAGCTAATGAATCAATAGAATTTAATCTTTTTTTGTTATTATTATTTACTAAATGCAGAGTGTAGCAAGCCCATGTAGGCAGGCATCAGCTTTTACATTGAGCAAAGTTTTTGCTACCTTATTTTGCATGTCATGTGAGTGATATGCTGTGTGTTACAAATGACCTCATCAAACACCAGAATACACAGCGAAGGGGTCTGGGCAACATCAGGTCCATGCAACTCCACAGAGCCCTGACAGTATCTCCCCGCTTCATTTACATACAACAATATACAGGTCCACAGCCCACTCCTAAACATACATACACAGACCATTCACGGCATGCTAAACTCAATCTCAGTCAGAACACGTCTCTGCACGAGCGTTACTGTGTGTGAGTTTGTTTCGAAGTTAGGACAAGCGAGGGAAAGTTTCCCAAGGAACAAGTCATCTCAGATCCATTTGGTGAGCAGGATGTTTTGGAGGCATAAAGTAGGGGGATGGTACAATGCTTTTATTGTTCTGAATCAATTAAACAGTGACTTTTATCTTTTTATGTGTTTTGTAATGGTACCAGTGAGCACAAGAGCAGACCGGTGTGGTAAATGTATCCCTTCACACCTCTCCTGGTGGAGGCCCTGTGTGTGATTGGTGTGAGAAAAATGAAGAACTACCTCCGATGAGAAAACTGGGGAAAGATTCAGCCTCGGGTTATATATGTGTGTGTATGTGGACGGCTCAGACATGATCAAACAAAGCACATCCAGGTACAGTATGTCATTTGTATTCACCTCTGTCCTAAAAAAAAAAAAAAAAACCTCTATTCCCTGCCCTCTCTACCTCTAATACTAAGTCTCTGCAGTATATGCAGCGTCAGAATGAAAGAGGCCTTGTCTAAGAGTCTAATCCTTGGGCGATTAGTCAACGCGTCTCGATTAAAAGCTGCCAATGTTGTCAGGCCCCCCCATCCTTACAAAAAAAAAAAAAAAAAACTCCTTCTCCTGTGGAAATGGCAGCCCACAGGTGTCCATACAATGTGTCTCGGTGGTGGTGACTTTCACATGGGACAGAAAACAAATACATATGAAGCAGTGCTAAGGCCAGAACAATCATACACAAAAAGCAATAAGAAAAAAAAAAGAAAGAAATGAGATGAGGGGGGGGGAAGGAGAAGAAGAAGTGGTGCATATATTTTTGGACAGATTATCCCTTCATCAGTCGCTGTTTTCTGTAAACAGTCATTTTGAAGTGGAAGGATTGAAAGCAAAGACAGGTATTCCACCTAATCAGCCTCATACTCCCTCTCTTTCCATCAACATATTTTCAAAGGCTAAATACCTCGTCTTAGGGAGATTCCCTTGCCAGAACATGCCACTAGTACCAAAAATATTGTGACTTTAATAACACTGTACACAACCAGAGGATACTTGAACTTTCCATCTTAACATTCAGAAGGTGCTTCGGTGCAGAAGTATTAAACCATCTGCCAAAGACGGACCCCGTTTCTGTTGAACCTGTGACTGTAGGTGTTCAGTGCCAGTGAAGATATATCGTCTTCCTTCCTTTTTCACAAAAATTCTGTATTTGTCTCACAATATAGGCTATCTCTGTCCATGTGACAACACTAAAATAACTACAAACTATACAAACACACACACTGTTTCTGTTGGACAGAGATGAGCAGCAATGGTGCTTGTTTTGTATGTGGATTTTGGAATAACACTGATCTGCCTCATCTCCCAAAGGTGTACATGAGTTTTAAAGGAATCTTAACTTTAAGATATATATATATATATATATATATATATATATATGTTGTTGTTTTTTTCAGAAAATATCAATTTTTGTGAGATAAAACACAGCGTACAGGTAAATGACATGACAAAAGAAAGACA
>JAPSES010000102.1:4451681-4464729 GCA_029822895.1 Maxillicosta whitleyi
TCATCAAAATCCATCCATAACTTTTTGAGTTATGTTGTACACAAACCAACAAACAAACCAACAAACAAATAAACGCCGGCAAAAACATAGCCTCCTTGGCGGAGGTAACAACAGAATGGTCAATATATCTAAACAAATGCGAATGTTTTGGTTAAGCCATCTGCCAATGTCTTATTGCATTCACAGTCAGTTGTAAATGACAATACAGCTGTTTACAAAAAAGATTGAGAGTCTGTAAATGTTCAAAAACACACCCCAAGACTATGTTTCCCAAGTAAATTTAATAACATGATGTCAAAAGCTAAAAATATACCTCAAATTGTCACCATTTTCTCTCACCTCTGACATAAAATCACGTTCTATAGTCCATCAACCAGCCTGGGGAAACCTCTCAGTGGCAGCTCTCTTGTGACCTTTGACCTTCTCAAATAACCTTATATCCTATCACCACCATCAACAGAAAGAAACTGGCGTGTACATAATTTTGACCGGATCATCCCATCATGCCCCTGTGTCAGATAACTCCAAAACTCAGCTGATACAATCATCCACAGAACTCACATCATCACTCATAAACTGAACCAAATGGGTCACAACATGTACAAACAGTGTCCGACTGCAATAAACCATCAATGTCATTCAGTCTGGAAGTACACGTTAGTCAGACAGCCGCAGTTGGAAGTCATGGGAGATCCCGCCATAGCTCTTAAAAGTAACCATAGATGAAAGAAAATCGTACTTCTCACCAGAAAAAATGAATCACTAGCTTACTTAACTTATTAACAGACCACACAAACCTAGAAAGGCTGTATACATAAAAGACAATCGCATCATCATCCACGAAACATGAGCTTTCTGTACATCACATCAACCGTCTACAATTTTTCTGATCACAATATGACGATTTAATTTCTAGTTTTTGTTTTCTATCTTTTTTTTAATTTATCTTAATTGTATTGACTATAGGGGTGGGACCTTTCTATGTGGAGTGTGCATGTTCTCCCAGTGTCTGCGTGGGTTCTCTGTGGGTACTCCAGCTTCCTCACACCATCCAAAGACATGCACTTATAGGTTAATTTGTTAGTCTGAGTTGCCTGTAGGTGCAAATGTGAGAGTGATTGTTTGTCTCTATACTTCAGTCCTGTGATGAACTGGTGACATGTCCAGGGTGTACCCCACCTTCACCCATAAGTAGCTGGGATAGACTCCAGTGACCCTACTGAGGATAAAGTGGGTTCAGATAATGAATGGATGAATAAAGGAATGTCTTGACCGTGTGCATTTCTCCATCCATCCTGTCAATATGTATCATTCTGATCATTCTATTGCGTAGAGGTCTGAGGGAATTTCTGCAAAGATCAAGATCAGTGTGACATCACAAAATAGGCTTTTAGTTAAAAAAAAAACAAAAAAAAAACTCCCAATGATTCATATGCTAATTATGACAAAAAATTATACACCACTGTAGAGCTTTAAAAGATAAAATCCAAAGGTCGACTTCCATTACTCAGTGCCACAAGTCAGAAGTGGAATCAACGGGGTTTACCATTATTTCACGTGTGTGAAGCAGCCGTTTTAGAGGCTGTAGTTTTTTTATACCAACATCCAGATATGAAACAACTTTGTTTGTCAGATTGAAGTTTTTTCTGGCCAAATATGGGATCTTTAGCAAGAGACACTTGGATATTTCCTGCAACTTGACTGATTGACTGACTGACTGATTCACCTTTGACTCCAAGTTCAAGCATTTATTTGGGAGCTCTGAAATAACCCCTAAATGAAATACCAGTTTTGACCACTAGGGGGAAACAAAATTAGTTGTGAGAACGACGCACTAGTAAAACTTGAGTTCTGAATGTTGTGTGTCTAGCTGCCCTTGTGAGAGTAAGTTCACTTGTTTCTTCATCTGCACTTGGCAAGTTGACTGTATTGTTTTCTGAAGAGAATGGAGTGTTTTGGTTTCGTTGGCTGCTTTCTGCAAACAAAGAAAGACTGAAACTGTTGAGAAAACAATGCAGAATAAACAGAAAAGAGTGTCATATCAAAGCTGGAAGTTTTTCAGACACCTGAAAGGATAGCAGTTTGATAGAGGTTTGGTAGATATCTCCCACCCACCCAAGAAAAGAACAGAATTCAGATTGTTTGACTTCATTAATAGAAGAGTGATGCCTAAATGTAGCTGTTAACTAAACACTGTAATGTGTTGTTATAGATCATTATGTGTAAATGTGAGTCTCCATAAAATAGTCAGATAGATAGATAGATAGATAGATGTTATATGTTTTATTCATAACAAAACATTAAATGTTTAACTGAAAAATGCACCATTTTAAGACTTTTTAAGGATTTTCTATGGTAAGGCTGGTTTATTAATGTAACACATTTCATGTACAAAACCATTCAAAATGTGTTACATAAAACATTAAGAACATTACAGCAGGGAAGCAATAAAAAGTATAGGCCTAAGACAAAAAAGGATTAAAAAGAAGATTAAAGAATGAGATACAAATAAAAAAAAGATAAATAGATGGTAGATCGATAGATAGATAGATGGTCAGATCAGGGTAATGTTTACCACTGTGTAGCATCTCCTTTCTTTCATCCCCATTTTTTTTTTTTTTAACAACAGTCGATAAACATCTAGGAACTGTAGAGACCAGTTACTGGAGTTTTATGAGAGGAATATTGTCTCATTTTTGTCTGATGTAGAGTCTAATACTCAACAGTCACAGTTCTTCTTTGGTCTATTTTTCATTTCATAATGTGTCTCACTGTTTCAGTTTAGTATCACTAGCTTTTCCAGCCTTGTGTTGCCCTGTCTTAATTTATTTGAGACGTGTTACTGCCATCAAAGTCAAAATTACCTTAAACCAGTACATCTTAGTAATGTAGCTAGATTTTTCTATGTTCTTTTGTGCATAAAATACGGGTTTGAGATTTGCAAAGCAGTAGCCTACTTCACATTTTGATTTTCATTTTGCAGCCTTGAACTGTTCATCTTATGGGGTTCAGCCAGTGTTTGGAACCTCTATGGGAAGGCAATTTGTTCAAAACACAAAATCAAACTGAAAAGCTGAGTTTTGCCAAATTGTTTGCACTGAAACTCTGGATGTGCTGTATTTGAGGTCCTCTGTTGTGTGTTGCTCTGAACACTTGGTGGAGCAACAGGTCCCGGGATCACAGTGAACTGATCAGCAGTGCAGCATTGCCATCTTGTGGCATATAACTCAATGTGTTTCCTCTGTTCTCAGGCTGTTTGAATGCATTACCCACACTACCCCTGACATGCAGTCCATGTGTTCCTTATATCAGAACATTTATTTGCATCGACCCAAATAGCTTTATTTTATGGTATTGGGTCTTATACCTAAGCTGTTATGGTTTCTGTGTTAACTGTGTGAACAGGTGGAACACACTTTCCTCTTTGGGAAAATTTCCTTCTCCGGTGCAGCTCTAGCCACCTGTGGGTCTTATATTTTCCTGCAGAAAGTCAAGATGACACACCAGTTCACCACTGAGCTGTCAGTTGATCGTTTGTGCTCTTTGATTGCACTTTCCCTTCTGTGCAGAGAGAGGAAGTGTGTGTGCGGGAGGCGTGTCATGATGTTGTGTTTTTAGCTGTTAAAAGAGGTTGTTCTTTTTCTTCCATGTTTTCCTTACGTGGCTGAGATGGGGAGTGGGATGAGTTGATGAAGGATCTGGGAATTAGAATGTAGCTTGTGTAACCTCAGGTCATTATCAGTACATTTAAGTTTATTATGGAGTTGATCCTGTATGCACTGAATACATGAAAAAAAAGAAAAAGTATGAAGGTATTACAAACAGATTAGAAAGAGAAAGGTTGTACCACCGGTCATGACATGAGCTTTAGGCAGCAAACGAGGCTGAGCTTCAGCTGTTGTTATGAAGTGAAGACCTGGGTGACCGGACAGCTGCAAGGGCCAAGAAAGCAAAAGTTATTACTGCGCTGAACAGTTGTCCCGTGTTTGGCCAGTGAGTGTTGTTATAACCAAAGCTTTAATACACAAATGACGTTGGGGCAAAGACAGTGTTGGGGATTAGTTACTTATATACAACAACATAACATAATTAAATACAAAACAAATAGAATTAAAATCCTTTACAGATTATGGAACTGCATTAAAATTGTTAAACATATATCAAATATATTCTTTTTAGGCAAAAGATTATTTTTTTCCCATTACTTTCCATACTTAATAATAAATAATACATCTTTAACAGGATAATTAGTAATCTGTGTAAACTATTACATTTCAGAAGTAAAATTTTCATAAATAATTTATCAGCCCACTCACACGTACACACAAAAGACAGAATCATTTGTACTGTGAATTTTTCTATTTGAGTTACATAGAATATGCAGAGAACACATGATACTAATGGAACTTCACTAGAGCTGTTGCCAGGTTAGATGTGTTAAATGTAATTGTGACATGCATGCACCTTGTCCTCAAAGTAATTTGACATTATTACATAACCGCAGGTTTTATTTTGCAACAGATGCCAGAGGCAAACTGTAGCTCATGAATTTGGGGGAAACCCCACAACCTTCCTGCCAAAATGTGGCTTGTTTTGCTACTCAAATCAGCAACCCTGGAGATATTTTGGTGGAAAACCAGGGACAACAGAGAGAGAAAGAGGCAGCAGGAAAAAAAAAGATAAAAAGCCAGTGATACCTTCATCATGGCAATGCCAACCTACCTTGTGATTAGAGATCATGAGTGATATTTGGAAAGTCCCTGCAGAATAAAATCCACTGATCCACAAGGGTAGTTCTTCTCTACCTCCTAGGAAATCAGCATCACATTTTGATGATCATTTCATTAAATACATTTTGTTATTTTTTCATCTTATGATGGGGAAGTCCTCTGGGCACAGAGGGTGATTGGGCTTCAGGATGAAGAGGGAGTCTAGAATTATGGGCGATTGAAAGCTTTTCTGGACTGGGTTCAAGAAGTGCTGACAAAGCAAGACTAAACATCGCAAACCGCAGTTGAAAGATTTGCACATGTGCTGAATCCCCCTCCACTCCTGCCACCCCGGGATTAGTCCCATCCTGGGAGAGCAGCCACATTTACATGTGCACAGGGAGCCATGTGCACGCCTGCACAGACACTTTACATGCATATGCAACCTATATTTGGTGAGAGAGAAGGAAAACAAAACAGAGAAAGAGTTGAGCGTTAAGGCTGATGAGGAAATGATAAATGAGGAATATACTTGAATGTCCATAAAGCAGCTAAAATCCAGTTGGCATGCATTATGAAGCCAGTAAAAGTTACAATTTGGATTTAATTTGTCATCGAGTCATACTAGTTGAAAAATAATATAAATTCACTAATTTGTGGCTGCTCTGAAACAATTAGTGGAACGAAATTGCAGCACTGTGACTTTAATCAGATACTTATCATGGCATTGCAGGTAACGTGTGTGCTAATGCAATTTTTAAAACATAGTCTGCATTCCAGGGTCTTCATCTATTACGGTATGAATTCTTAACCTCCAGTGCCCACAAACACACCACAAAAGAGTGCACACTTTTATTGAAGAAGTCATCCTCCTAAAATGCAGATCACTTTTCTGTCCCATGAACACTGCCAGGAAGTACAGATCTAACTGCCTCCAAAGCTGTGTGTGCATGGAAGTGTGTGTGAATTCCTAATGCATACCTACAAGGACTTTGGCAGCTGTGATTTAATGTTAGAAAATGCTTTCATAACTCAACTAAATCACATGAGGACAGTGTATGAAATCAATTTCCTTTCAGTATATTCTCTCCTGTATCTTGTTCATTTTGATGCTTCTGCCCCTGAATTAACTATGGCAATAGGATGAGCTGATGCAATTTTTGTGGTAGGAGGTTAAACATGAAGGTCTCCAAAAAAAAAAAAAAAAAAAAGCATTTCATATGGGGCTGAAAAATCCAGCCAAAAGAATGTATGATGACCTTTTGGAGGGAGAATCTTGATCCACAATTTTCTCACCTCTTTTAAAATGTGGGGGAGTTACAAAGAAACTGTGAATACTTTTCCTCTAGTTTCCTGTGGTTTCTGGAGGCTTAGGCTGTGTGGTGGCTTTGGAGTGGTGTTATCTGACCAGAAATGTAGATTTTTTTGCATCAATTTGGGTTGAAAGTATTACAGTTATTATTGACAATATCTAGATGAAGTGAACACAAGTCCACATAGCAGCAGTGTTTCCATTAACGGTGGCAGCTGATGTATTCTGGTAATTTTTTGTACTTCCGCAGCAAAAACAACACATTACACAAACTTTGTGAGTTAATATGGAGTGAAACTGAACACTTGAGTGCAAATTGATGCTACAGCATCATAAATGGACTGTTAATGAATTCACTAGCTTAGCAACCTGCGTTAGCAACCTGCATTAGCAACCTGTGTTAGCAACCTGCGTTAGCAACCTGCGTTAGCAACGTTAATACTGCAAACACATACAATAATACAATGCCTAAGTGTAACATTCTCTGTAAAATACAATAAATTGAGTCTATGCAAATTTTGAAGTGCTCTTACTTATTTTTTAAACAATGCAGTCCTTCTGAAAAGTAGAACATATAACAAATTAACATCAACCTAAGATCGTCATGGTGAAATTGCTGTGGTCTAATTTCATATTACATGCCCCACAATTTTTCTACACTTTTTTTTTTTTTTTTTTTTGTTATGAAAACCCCACGGTTTTGATGGGTCTGCTCCAAAATTTGATGGGTTTGTCTTTGGCCCATGACCTTCCTTTTTCACCAAGTTTCACAGAAAGTCACTACATATATGAAACAGCTCAGATATGAATATAAACTGCGTCTTCATTGGTTGGCGGAGTCGCATAACTGCAAGGCAATAATTCCAGCTGAAATAATTTTCCCTCAGCTCTCAGTGTCTTCATAAAATCATAAAAAATACTTAAGCAGTACCAGTGAGTCTAACTTCAGGCCCCCCTGCCTAGCCAAGGGGTCAAAGTTCACGCTCATTAGCTGCTATAGTGAATAGTCTGACTAGCTGGAACAAGCACTAGTTCACTACATCACCCTTCCTGCAGCTTGGCAGTCCTCAGCTCAGTCTTTACTCCGTCCTTCTCCCTCATGTGTTTGTGTGAGACCTTTAAAATCCGACACTGCCATTACTTCATGACCATGTGACATCATGGCTCTGTCATTTAGACAAATGGCTGTTTTCAGTTCTTTCTTTTACTGGTGAGTGACACAGCTCATTGGGTCCCTACGTTTCACTGTTTGGGTTGTTGGACGACTGGGGACAATGGAGCTCTAGGGGAAAAAAACAAGTCCCATCTTTTGACTCTTGGCTGAGGAACTGAGGAAAGACTTGTGAGGGTTACTTTTATCTCTGGTCCTGAGGGAATTTAACTTGAAAAACAAAAACACTCACTGAGTGTATCTAATACAATAGAAAAAAAAAAGAGACTGAAATTGCTTTGTTGAGTCTTTTTTACCGTCTTTTTTTTTTAAGAATACATAACCAGTTAGCTGTTTAATGACACCAAAGCGGCAGATATTTGATCTCCAGGGTTTATGTTGATCTTGAACCCAAACCAAGCAGCTTATTTTCTAGGGGTTTTGGCTATTGGTGTTCCTGTTGAGTGCTAGCATAATGATTATGCCTGGCTTTCTTGAAAAGTCAACATAGTGCTGTCAAACATCATTGTTGTTTCTGTTGAAATATCATGAATATAATTGTCACTGAGCACTGACCGTTGTCATGTTGATGTTGTTTGACGTGGGAAAAGACGATGGAGTCAGCCCAACCTAAACATTACCTTAAGGAGTAGAGACGCAGGGAAAGACAAGATGGAAACCACAGACTCCAGTCTTACTCATTTCTTGCTCCAGTTGTCTGTACTTTCTATTTGTGGTCAAGGTTGACAAAACTCACCTTTGACCAATAACCTATAGTGAGCCATCCATTTCATCACCAAGTCGGAACAGACGTGTTCCGCTCAAACAGTATCCCAATGGGTGTAATAACAGCCCCCAATGACATGCTATGTGGAAAGAAATATGAATGGTGGTCATTGGAAGGAGATGCTTTTTGGATTGTGTGACCATTTCCACACATGCATGATACAATGAATTAATCAGAACAGTTGTAGTCACTGTTAGAGTTGGTCAAATAATATTTAGTTTAGTGTAAAGGGGACTGCATCCCTTATTGAATGTGATACAGGTCACCCACATCTCAACAGTCATTACCTCAATATATTTCACCTCATATTTCAACAGGGATACTTTATAGTACCTGTTAAGCCCCGAGCCCTTTATTTCTGGTCAGAATCACTTCGGTGTAACAAAATAGCAAAGGTTTCATTCATATACAATTATGGAAAAATTATTAGACCATCCTAGTTCTCTTTAATTTATTGTTCATTTTAATGCCTGGTTCAACTAAAGGTACATTTGTTTGGACAAATATAATAACAGCAAAAATAGTTCATAACAGTTTAATTTCAGAGCTGATATCTATCCATGTTACATGTTTTCTTCTAAAAACCAACATCATTGCACTGATAAAAACAGTACTTTTAGGCATTCCATGTTTTCTGTTCTGTCTTTTATTCACATGATACACACAGGAGTTAGGACTTGATAGGACTAGTTGTTTTTAATGACTTGACGGTCTAAGAATTTTCCATAACTGTAAAACCAAGTCATGATCAGATAAAAGCAAAGGTTAAGACAAAATTCATTGTCATTGCATCATAATATCGCCTGTCTTGCAACATTATCACATTCTTTATTTATATAAAAGTACAGATACTTGTCCTAAAATAAGGCCTGATGCAAGAAGAAGTGAATTGACTTATTTACCCAAGTAAATGTGAAAAACTACAGGCCCTGAATTGTGCTCATAGTTTTAAAGTAACAATTAGTTGTAGCCATAAGTCATTTTTAAAATGAAGAACATTAATCATTTTAACTAAAAATTAAAATCAAAACCCTGACATATTGAGAATAATCAACATTTATTTAACGCTAATTTGCAAATTACATTTCAGAATTAACAAAATGCCTTTGCTCCATAATCCAGTCTCTGGCTCTTTTCTGTTTCCCTTTGGTGCTTTTTTTTATGTCGTTTCTGGTAATGCAGCAATGAATAGCGTTAGGGACTGTGCTGTTGTCTCATTCACTCATTTTTCTCATTTGGAAATCTGGCATGATGTGGGGAATAATGCAAAATGAAAATGTTGTTTTGAGCAAAAACTACATATATCTGTTAAAATTTTGATGGAAAGTCTGGATCATGATGAAATAAATGCATAAAGCACAGACATTTGGACATTAGTACTCACACCTCTACAGGTTCAGCTCCATGCCTTTACATCCACAGTCCAGGGCCTTTATGTCACCTCTTGTCTCATCGTCTCTGAGAGCAAGTGACGGTCAAGGGCCCAGTGACGGGTTGAAGGCGCCAGAGCATTGCACTGTGGGTGACTTCTGCAACTATGCTGAGGTTTGCTGCTCCCACCATAGTTCAGCTGTAATTAACTCGACAGACCACTAAAAGGCTTAGGCTTCCTCTAACGATCCGTGCTCAGTCCCAGCCTTCCAAGCTCGCCGAGGCCACAGTCCCGGAAAAAAACGGGGGTGTAACATTCGCCGAAGAGAGCTTTACAAAGGATGAAAGCCTGTGTTATGGTTGTCTTACCTTTTGTTTGTGTTCGTTGCATTTCTGCAAAGTTTGTCTGTTGACTGAATACAACTGGTTCTTGGACTTGGTGTTGAGTCTAAAATGTTAATAGTTTTGTGGCTTATAACAGGAAACAGCAGGGAGAAGGTACGCAAGTTCACTATGTCTGGAAAACGCGAACGAGAGAGAGGGAAAAAAAACAAATTGAGTGAATGAATTCTTTAAAAAAAAATGTTTTTAAATGCTCTCACACATTTCACTACAATTACAAAGTGAGAAACCTGTTTGGAGATCATTGCTGTTAATACAATGTGTAGCTCATTTCAAAGCCAAGGGGAGAGCAGGAGCGTTTCACAGTGTCAGGACTGTAATGAGGTGGGAGAAGATTGTGTAAATGCCCCTTCAGCCATTTGCATTTTGGATTCTCACAAGCGCACACACACAACACACCTCTCCTGCTGGCCCCATATTGTTTTATTCTCTGACAATAGATTCAGTTACATAATGAACTCCATCCATATCAAAGGCCGTACCAGGGATTGACTGGCGTGACTCCAAGCCCCTTCTGAACGGGCCAAAACCACATGGGAGAACAAACTCTTCCCTATTTTTTTTTTCCTCCTCTCCCCCTCTATCCTGCTTTTTGTCATACCACAAAAGATATCAAGTGTGAGAGGATGGACATGTGTTGCTGATCATATGTGTATTAAACAAATATTGCATTGGTCACCTAATATGTTGTGGTGTACTGTCCGTTTCAGTATAGCCTCGAAACCAGAGAGTGTGTGGCATTACAGACATGGTTTTAAAATACATTCCTGATGGCACTATATGGGCTTGTGAGAATTGAGTTAGTAAGTATAGAAAAGCCAACCGCAAGCTTGTGGGATATATATTCACAATCAGGGTAAATGGGTTTTGATGGACTCTGCTGTTTTGTCTGAATCGCCATGTTGCGCTGGGCGACAAGATTTGGTGCTCCCACAGAGTGCACTCACACACGGCTCTGCCAACACTGAGCTACATTTAAAACTCTTGTCCTGCTGTCCGTACCACAATTTCTGCCAAGCAGCTCTCAAACAACAAGAGAAATATTGGAGACACAAATTTCCTCTTTCTCTCTACCTGAATCCTTCCAGCCTTCTGTCCATGTGTTCCTCATCCTTTCTCTTTTCTCACTCTTTATCGTAGTTTGGTGGCTTCTTTCCCTCCTCTCATTCTCTTCTCTTGGTCTCGCTTTGTGTCTACCTCTGCTACCTCTGTGCATCAGTAGCATGAAAAATTTGTGGCAAATGTTCCTCCCACACTCCACATTCCAGGGTCTTACAGGATCCCACATGCTGGTGGCTCTCTTTCTCTCTCCTCGGTCTCTTCGGTGCAACTTGTGTGGGTGCTGGGGGCTGTGAGGCAGGGTAACAATGTGAGTGTGTGTGGGAAGGGCAGCAATATGCTAATTCATCGTCCTTAATTGCATCGGCCAGAAAAGACATTCTCTCGTTGACATTACATTTTGGATGAAACGAATGTGGGTCTCAACAACCCTTCAGTCCACTTCTCTACCCCCCTAAAGTGCAGAAACATGTCAATTATGGATATATTCTCACTGCATACAAATATAAGTATGTAATTAGACTTTTAAATGATTTACACCTTATATGAGAAATTCCCAAGGTTTAAATATTCTTTCCACTACTGTTAAACATCAAAAGTCTTTTGCATTTATAGTGAGACTAATGCACAATACAGTAAATTGACTCTGTGGTAAGGAGGGATACAGGAAGTGTGAAGGGAAAATGGTTAAGATGAGATAACTTCAAGTAAAGATGGAGAAAGTACATGACGATGGAGCTTTGCCACAGTTCAACAAAAGCAGAAAGCTGTGACAATAAAAACACAGCCGTAGTTACTAATCAACAAGTCTTAAAGCTGTGGAAAGAAGATGAGCAGCTATGCTGCCACCCCATTCGCAATAGAGATGTGCCAAGAAAAAGTGAAAAGGAGAGAACAAATGAAAAAAGAAAGTGAAAGACTGTGGACAACTGTTCAGAGAACAGAACATGACCAGATGTCAAATTGTTACTGTTTTTTTTTATGTATTTTCTCCCTTTTTTTAATGTATGAACACTCCACCTGTGCTAACTCTTTATTGCACTTCGTCTTTAATATACTGATATCTTTATCACCAATATTTTACTGTATTGTTTAACAACAGTTTTTGCTAAAATAATGTTTGAAAAAAAAATAGGGACTTTATTTCTACACTTTTGTGGGTATTAATGTGTGCTTCACTAAATGTGAATTTTACAACAAGAAGCAGAAAGTTTCATTAATCAGAACTTGAGTAAAAGTAACCTGACACTGTCTGACTTTCCGTGGTGCAATAATCCCTCCCCATCTGGCACTGCAAGCAGGTTGAAACAGAGACGGAAAATTAAATGCAATTGTAGACCCAGAAAAAAAACCACACATAATAACTTACTCCAATAGACAGATTGTCTTGAAAATTAATGTTATTTTTCATGCGTGACTGAAGTAACAGTTTTTAACTTTTCTGATGACATCGTTTTTACATGAATTTATTTATTAATCCTGTTTGATTTTACCAAGAATTATTTCATTCCACAAAGTGCAAACAAAGCGCAGATTTATAGACATTCAAACCAAAACCATTATGGTTTGGATTTGTACCTCCAGACCCAAGAAAAAAAATGTTTTTTTTTTCTCCTGTGTTGTATTTTACTTTCAGGATAAGTGGCTAAACTGGTTGAATCTTAGGTTGTAACAGGAAGTGACTGATAAATGTGACCTCAGTGGACTAGCGTTAGTTCAGTGTCATTTTCAGTGGTAGTTTTGGCGCTGTGGCCGCCTCTCTTCTTCTCTGTGTGGGCACATCACTGTGGATTTGGGCAAGTCAGTGCTGGTTCTGTCAGCCACCCTATTTTACTTGGCCAGGTCATGTCAGCAAACACAGGAGACACCAATAATAAAACAGGCTTCTTTATTTAATGAGAAGAACGCGAAGACAAGGCAAAACAAGCCTCAGGAAGTCATTTACTTGGGTGGAGTAAAACTTGGTTGAATGTGTTTGCTTTGGAAATAGTTTGAAAGTAGTATAGAAAACAAGAGCTTCACAGCCTTTTTTTTTTTACTTAAGAAATAAAAGCAAATTATCGTGCTATATTTCATATCACTAAATAAAAAAACAAAACCCATAACATGAGCTGCTATCTAACTCTGTTCTGCTTCTTTTTTGTCAACCTGAACTGTTTTTTTTAGGTGAAACGGTTGTTACTTCCATTTTGACCAGGACTCTGTAGAAGAAGAGATTATATCTCAAAGAGAGCATCTTGGCAAAATAAAGGATAAAT